>CM073761.1:68303030-68528910 GCA_037127475.1 Arma custos | reverse complement strand
GGCCTCTAGGAGGAGGTTTTAGGTATTCTAGTGCCCTAAGCTAAACTGCACCCCTTAACCCATCTTCTCTCCTTTCTAACTTAACTAAAAAAATATCTGTCATAGTTGACTCACCATATATCTCATAGTGAACATACAAATAGTAAATTTCTTGCTAATAATTTTGCTAAGCTTATCATGTGAGCTATGGTTGCTATCTGCCTTGGTAATTAATTTTCTCCTGAAGGGCTATAACTTCCTCTTCTTCTTTTACTCAAAGTTCAAAATGAAAATTAAATAAAGTCAAAGAATAGGTCCGAAGCAATGAGAATAGGTATCACTTAATATCTCACTTCTTTTTGTCACAGTAGATTGATCGACTAACTCAATACCTTTATTTCATTTAGTATTGTAATAAAAACATAACTGAATATTAATATTTAAATATAACTAAAATTTTATTTTAAGTGGTTAATTATGATATTAAATAGTTAAGGAATCCAACATAGTCAATCTTACAAACAAATGATCTATTTTCAGTACTACCAGTGTGATCATAACACACCTGTGGAGTTCTCATGCAAGCCAGGGACTGTTTGGAATCAAGAAAAACAAATTTGTGACTGGCCAGAGAATGCTAAAAGGAAAGACTGCAAAAACGAAGAAAGATGAATATATATTTTTTATTAAACAAATAGACAACAAAAAAATGCTAATATAACCAAAGTCACTCACCTATCATCCTGAAATTGTATTCCATATTTCCTTCAGCATTGTCAATATCAACTGTTTTGTACTAATAATGTATTTGCCACACAAGCCTATATCCAAGCAGTGTAATAGTTATTTAATATCGCTATACTAAGATATAGTGATACTACAAGAAGCATAAAAAGAATATTAAAATAATTTATTTCATTATAAATATTTTTTCTTATTTATTTATTTGTCTATTGCATCATAATAAGATGGTTCTAGTATTTAGTTATTATTTATAATAATTTTATTTGTAGTATTTATTTAAAATATAATAAAGTATAAAAAAGTATTTTTGTCCATTAATTAATTCCCACATAAGTTTCCCTATATGTTGTAATGACGTGGTTGCACTGGATCATCAATACATCTGATAAATATCGCAATAATACTCCATTAATCGAGAAGAAGTATCTTTTAAACGTAGCATCCACTTATGCAGGAATAAATTTCCTTTCAAGCAAATAATTCTAAAATTTTACGGTAGGTCATACAGATTAACTCCCTTTTATTGGCGGATTGCGTTCACCGCTGGTTTTTCAACATCTTCCTTCATTTGACGGAGGGACGGTGAACGGATCATTAAAACTGGCTAAATTAAGTCAGTGTTTGAACGCAAGGATATTTTAATAACGCTAAAACACATTCCTTGAGCGTTTGTAGCGTGTATTCATTTTTTTCTTTCAGAATGTTGTTCACCGGTCTTAGAATTGCTGCCTGTGCAATGATTAAACCAAAACTCATATTTTAAAATTCGAAATGGTCTTTTTCATTGGTCAATGCAGTATTTTCTTAATCTTCCAGCCAGATTGGAATCTGATTAAAGCCACATTTTTGCAATATTTAAAATAATGGAGAATCGACTTTATCCCACTCACTACAGCGTCTCAAAAATCACTGGAAGTGGGTAAAAATCAATTTTTGTTTGTTGTTTCAGAGCGAGACCCTCAGAAAGTTGTATGATATTTGACCCCAGCATGATTTAAATGTGTTTTTTGTCATTAATGCTCTCTGTAAAGCTGTCGGTTCAAGCGATTCCTGGCATTTAAAACAATCTTAACCTTTGCAATATCAATCTTTTTTTTATCAGTTCCCATCACGTTATAACATTCTTTCTCGATACTACGGATTATAATTATGAAATGGAAGGAAAACATCATCCAATTATTTTTTATATTCTATATTATGCATTCCACAAACCATTATCTGGTTATTTGTAGCGATAAAGGTATTAAGATGGATGTAAAATACAGTCTTGTATAAATTATTTTAAAATTCAAACCACTGACTATTAAAAGTTTTTTTTTAATTTGCAGCAGTCCCTTTCTGTCAAATGAGGAATAGTAAAGCCACTGTGTAAGTGGGCCATGATTGGGGTTTTGATAGGGATCTATGATCACTGATTTGGATCTTGAGAAATTGAATTTTTCGAAATATTCACAAGCGTTACTAATACTAACTACCGTAGTACTTGGTATTTGTTCCGTACGCTTCATCTACCCTTGATGCTTTATTCTCTTAACCTTCAAGTTTTGAGGGGGGTTTACGTTTGAGTCAGATTATAAAAAAATTCTGGTGAAGATCCTTAATAACTGCAATCAACACTTTTTTTCCTTATATGACTAGCTGATTCGATTCACGACTTGGGAACTCTCTTTGTACCCTCCCAACCCTATCGGTACAATGACTATATCCTTACATACAGATGTTCGGCGAATGTACTAATCAGCGTTCAAGCGTTCGAAATCCCTCGAAACTTTTCTGGCTACAGCTGCTATTGGAATTATATTCTCATTTATCAAGACACAGAGTTTAAAATGGCTTCGTCATGTAATGAGGATGAAACAATGTCTAGAAAATTTTATAGGAATATTCCGGATGGGATACGTCCATGTGTTAAGCCGAAAGGCCGATGGAAAGAAGGATGCTGTAGGATCTGCGACAGCAGAAGATTACTGTTATCCTTGCAGGAGACAGAGAGAGATAGAGAGAGAGCGGGGGGGGGAGGGGGGAGAAAGAGAGGGGAGAGTGAGAGAGATTAGGCAGCTGTTGAGCGGGCCAAAGCAGCTTCATACGCTTGTTATCTGAATAGAAGAAGATGTTGCCACCGGATTTGACAAGACGCAATGTATGCTGCAATGTCTTTAGAGTTAGTGAGCAAATTAGAATATTGAATTGAATTCACACTCGGCAGCAAAAAACAGATTAAGATGCCTACATTTTTCTACGATTTTTAAAAAACGGTTTTAGACACATTATCCTTTGTTGATGTACTTTGAAATTGAGGATTGCTGCAAAGTTTCGTACAACTAGCATAACTGGCACACTTGGCCTTTTTTTAAATGTATTCATTGAAATTTACATATGTTTAATAATAATACATCAAGTCAATAGAATGAAAGATGTATAATGGCAAGTAGAGAAACAATCTACTGGTAGTACTCGAATAACCCATTGGACATAGAAGGACTTCTTTTCAGACGACTCGGATGATTAACGGGAATTGAAAAGGTTTCTATGTTTGAAACTAGTGGGTTTGAGTTGGAATAAAGTCTGTGATGAATGGCCTAATGTTGGGTTCTGGCCAAATCAGTAACAAATGGGACATTAAAGTCATAATGAATGACTGTGTTGGTAACAAAGTAAGGTGCATTGAGGATTTTACGAAGGATTTTAGATTGTAAGGATTCGGTCACTTAGTGGAGCCCACTTAGTCTTTTCAGTCAGTAAATAATCCAATGGTGTGCACATTTTTCTAACATATGCGTTCTTGTATGACCAGTATTTAGTTTTATACAAGTATTTAGTAATAGCAACTTTTGAAAGCCTAGAATCAAAAGTTTGAAATTATTCTCAGCGTCAACATAGTAATATGTTGACCTTTATATTATAAGGTCCCATGGGGTTTAGTTTAGTGAGCGATTGTAACGAGCGGAAGTCAAAAGGAATAATAAGTGTAAATTATATCAAATAAAAGCATTCCAACGATTAAGAATTTTACAATTGAATCCAAAGAAGGTGGTTATCACAAATTCCACTCGGTAACACTCGTGCCGCACCTTTTTCTTGTTAAGACGGCAATACTCTTGAGTTGTGCCACAGTTTTTATAGCTACATTGAAAAAAGCCATAAATGCAAGATTTGATTAGTAGAATATTTGGTATATAACATTTGATGTAAAAAGGAAATTAAGCTTAATTTTGAAAATTTACTATAATTACAATATCTGGATTATCACTGTTTACTACTATTTGACGTTACTTCTGATACAGTTCTTTATCGGGTATTACAACTACGTATGTGAAAAATATTTACTGAAATGTGAACACTATTTTATTTTAATGTGAACTATATTTATTAAACTTTATCTGGTATTATTTAAAGGAAAATAATACCAGCGAGTTAATTAAACAGTAATTATTGCTGGATGCTGCAATAGAAGCAGTTCCTCTAGGAGCTGTTACAGTTATCTGCTCCTACCCCCTCTCCTTGTAGACATATCTTGCTGAATAACGAGTGTTGGCCTCCTTACCTTTTAAGGTAATCTGCAGGCTGTAGTTTCTGTTTCTGCTCTATCTTTTTAATAACGTCGTGATCATTTAAATAATATCTAATAATATTCGTCTCATTTCATAATTTACGTGGTTGTATGTGATCTTGAAATGTGGTGTTGTAGATTATGCATTTTACATTAGCCTGATAAGAATGTAGAATATGTAAACATAAGTTCATTTATCTTTCTAATTTCGAATACAGTGCCTAGAGATCTCACGATGGGTGACGGATCTTGGAATTTACGCATTTATGTTACCAATTTGCAAATGGAAAGGACTTTAAGAGTTAAAGGAGAGAGTCACATTGGAGGAGTTATGCTTAATTTGGTTGAAAATTTAGGTATGTCTATAAAGTGTTTTGCTTATGATATGTACATGTACTGGCACTGAGATGTTGTCAGCCTTGTTATTACTATGTATAACAATAATATTTAACCTAGCTAATAGCTGATTTGTAAAAGTTTTGAGAAAACATTGTATCATTCATTATTGATTTGGTATACTAGGATTATGGTACCATCAAATCCAATATGCCTTTAGTTTTAAATTTACTATTGATAGGGTTTTTTTGTTTTCTTTGCATAGCATTGTGTAATTATTTAACTGCACAGGTTTAAATATTTACGACTGTATAGACAGTTATTGATCCTCATTAGCACTTTTAATTATAAAGTATACAACTGTTATCATATGAGGTCATATTATTACTGTTTATTTCGTATATATCACTGATGTTTTTGTAATTTGGGGCGCACTATAATGGTAGTGGTTCATGACATTAATTATTGTAATACAGGCTTATTGAATTTACTGCTATGATTGAGGTTTATGACATTTTGAATGAAGTTTTTCTTATTATTGTGTGATGAGTAATGAAGTTTTCCTTTATTACTTACTCTTTTATCACTTACTCCTGCATTACTGTCAGCTGCTTGTATTGGTAGTTTCTTTCTTTCTCGAATTGTTTAATCTTGTTCTTTAATATGCTTTAGTAAAATATGTATATATAAAAGAAAATTATTTGTTTTATTTGATGCCCACTTTTATGAATGATGTTAAAAAGCTATTGACAGCATAATAGTTTTCAACATTTTCTGCTCATGACACTTGAACTTGTCATGCTTGACATCAGTGACAACGGTGGTTTATTTCTGTTCCTTGATTAGGTTTCTTAATTCCATTGGTTACTTTTGTCTCAGGCTTATTTTCATGCTTTGTATCTTGAATTTGCTTGTATTTATTTCACAAATTGTCAATTTATATTGAGTTTCAAGTTTTGACTGTTTATTTGTTTTTCTTTTTATATTTTCCAAAGATGTAAGTTATTGTGAGCTTTAGTATGGAAACGAAAATCTAATTATGGGTAATGAGTAGATTTCAGTAATCAACAAAAGTTTCTACTTACATTTCTGAAGTTTAGATGATGTATATTTGTTTAAACGTTCATTTCTAGATGAAATGATTACCTGAGTACACACATTTCCCATGTTTACCTTCTGCTTTCCATACTAAAGCTCTTAATAATAACTTGTTTTTTTGGAAAATATTAAAAGGGAAACAAATTAACAGTTAAAACTTGTTATAACTCAACTCAGAGCGACAATCTGATACCAACAGATACCATTCCCCCCTTTCAATCAAATTGTTTTAATTGAAACTTTAACTGCTTTAACATAGCATTTTTAATAACTGTGTCTATTAATGCATTCCGTGCGACAAAATGTTAATGGACCCTCTACAGTTACTATCCATGAGTTTCAATATCAATTACTAAAGGACAAGTAAGTGCTGTATGTAGAACTTAACATTAATCACCAACTCACCAGCTTGTAATCCATTTTCATAAAATATAATTGCTATGGGGAAGTATTCTGTGTGTTTTATTTTAATCAATAATTTCTAAATGTTATTATAGTTGTATCTATAAGTTTTATGTGTGCTGAGTAATAATAAATTTGACCTAAATTTCTGTATGTTTGCCATAACATAACATCTTAGAAGAACTGTTTCCCAAGTTAATGATGCTTCAACAATTATGATGTATAATTGATGTAAGGTACATTAGTTTTTTTTTTTTAGTGCCAACTCTAATGTATTACAGGATAACTGATTACAAATTGTATTTTTCCAACTTGACTCAGGGTTGATGTATGAAAGACATAATACTCTGTTTTATATCAAAATTAGTTACGCGGATATTTAGATTTAAAAAGATTAAAGTTATTTTTTCTCTAATTTTCTTTTGTTTGTTACATTTGGTATGATAATTTGTGAGGTTTTTTATATATTCTGTTTGTCAAAAGTTTAAGACTACCTGATAAATTATAATAAAACAAAACATTTTAAAATTGTAAGCTCTCTTTTGAGCTGAATAAACAAAATCAATTTGTTTATACCATGTTATAAACTGGTTTTAAAATGTTTCTCATTTGTTTTTATTTTAGTTATCAATAAAGATAGAGTCATTCTACAATTAAATTGTTTAATGTTATTTAAATTAACCTATAAAGGATTACAATATTTAGATTGGTCTTGAACATTTGATGGTCAGTAAAGATTTCATATATATAAATTCAAATTCATTCTACCATAGATTTATTTACTCTCATTATTACTATTTTTTTAGATATCAAGTTAGATTGGTCCGATCATGCTTTATGGTGGCCTGATAGAAACATGTGGTTAACTCGTACAAGGTCTACTTTGGATCAGTACAGTGTTCAAGCTGATGCATTTCTACATTTTACACCCATGCATAAAACACTCAGGGTACAGCTTCCAGACCTACGGTTTTTAGATTGCAGAGTAGACTTTTC
Source organism: Arma custos (assembly GCA_037127475.1). Classification (NCBI taxonomy): domain Eukaryota; kingdom Metazoa; phylum Arthropoda; class Insecta; order Hemiptera; family Pentatomidae; genus Arma; species Arma custos. The sequence goes on along the minus strand of CM073761.1, from coordinate 68,521,805 downwards.
AATTAAGACACTTACTGCTGTAATTCAATTGTGTAAAGAGTTAGGTAAGTTTTGTTTATGATTTCAATTGCCTTACTACTTAAATAAGACTTCTTATTTGTTATTAATTAACATTTGAAACTGGAAGAAATTTTTGATGATTATTTTATTTAATAAATAATGTTGTATTTGTTACAATTCTCATTCTTCTGTAATATATGTTGTGCTAATATGATCCATTTAAATCATTTTTCTTTTTATGTCCTTTAAAGTGAATTATATTCCATTTCCACCATAGTTCATTTTATTAAAAAAAAAAAAAAGGATTGTAGAAAAATGTCTATATTAAAGAAGTTTTCTGTACTCTTAGTAGGCATTTCTATCAATATTTCTTACTAATATTTTAATTAGTCTTCGATGTTACCAGTGCATTAAGATTAATGATAATAGTTGGTTTACTGATGTCAATTATTTATAGTTTAGTGCAGTATCATTTTAATTTTAAATTTGAATATGGAAGTATCTTTTTCTTTTAATTATAGCCATTATTATGTATCGAATAATAGCTCCAAGAATTTAAATTTTAGATAAAATACTCTTCAGACTTATTTTCTAGGTATTGCTATATTGACACATCTATATATCTTTTCCGCGAAAAGAAACATACATTTCAGTTTGGATAATCAATGCTCTATTGTAATCACATTATGTTATTGTTAAAATGGCAATGGAAGTTAAAATGTAATAATTTAATGTATTCAAAAATAGTTCCTCAGACACCAGCTTGTTTGTTTATTTAACGTCACTTTAATGCTGCTATGGCTAATCGGACGATGCTTCAGTGACAGCTTTAAATTTAGTCTATCCAGGTTTAATTAGGATAGGGATTTTTAACGGGTACCTGACATCGTACAGGTTCGGGACCCCTATTTTAGCATCCCTTCTGAAGGATAGCATAACCAAGGATTTTTTACTCCCTTTAAAAAATCCTAGGGAGGGGCACCTGCTGAACTACGAACCTGCGTTCTTGGGCTTAGTAGTTTGTTATGCTAACCACTAGACTGTAGTTTGCCCTAACTTAAAAGGTCACGAGGCCATCTTGTTTTCAGACGCCTCAGAGGAATTTTAAATACTTAATTATGTTTTTAGTTAATGTTAGAGAGTTATACGGTTCACCCAGCCGCCTCTCCTATTTGCCCTGAAGATGACTTACAAATTAGGTAAAAAATCAGCATTAATTGGTCCCCTCGGTAAATTGAACTAACTGACAAGGAATAGTATCTTGCCTGTCGACATGCAATAATTTTAAGTCCGGACTACCTTACTCTCCATAATTTGAAGCGTTTATCATGCACAGACCTGTCCTTTGTTTACATACATGCACAGACCCTCCGATTGTTTACATAACATACCAGTTTTGACCGCTACAATTATGATTGATAAGGCATGGAAAAATGTCAACTCGACCACTATTTATAACTGCTTCAGAAAGTGCGCATTTAAGCATACCGAAAACGTAGAACAGTCATTGGAGCCGCCATTGTGAATTAGGGTGGGGACTTCTACCTAACTATGGACAATTAACATTTGAGGATTATGCTCATGTTGACGATGACATTAGTGTCCACGGTGCCCTAACTGATGCCGAACTGTTGAATTTGGCGCCTCTGAATGAGGACAAGGAAGAAAACGAAGAAGAACAACTGCCAATTCCAGTCACATTGAGTGAGGCAAGGAGATCTCTTACTACCCTACACTTTTATGCTCTCAGAACCGAGACAAGTGACGATTTCTTCGTAGCTCTCACCAATATCGAAAATTCATTGGACAATAATAGACTGAAGTCGCTCACACAACAGAAAATTATGGACTTCTTATAATTATTAAAATAATAAATCACGAATTTTGATCAAACTCTTGTTTACTTGATTTTATTCCTCCCTCCTTCTTGGTTATTTCAACTCCTGTTATTTTGAACTCTTGGTAATTTGAATTTGTATAATAATTTTTCTCCGGCCCCTTGAGTTTCAAATTATCGAGAGTCTACTGTATTTGAAGAAATTTTTAATTTAGTGTACAGTCATCATAGAAATTGCATCACTTAAAAATGATGGAGGATCTCCTTAAACCAATGTTGTTCTTACCTTTTGATAATTTTAAAATGTTTTACAAAGGAAAAGAGTATGTTATTATGCGTGAAAAATGGTTAAAACCCAAACAAAAAATAAATAATATTCATAAAATGATAAATAAAATTTTTAGTGTTAATGAGGAATTTAAGAAAAAAATTGTTTTTTGCGTGCTCATATGAATTTATTTGGAAAAATTGTAATTGTATTTCATTGTTTGGAAAAATATTAAAAATATATTTCTTGAAATATTATTATAAACTAGTATTTTTTCGAACCGCATTAGCCCTGATAACTGAGCCGATACTGTTTGGCATTGAGTCTATTTGTTATGATTTTGTCACTAATCTCCTCATTCCACACCTTTTCGATTGCCTGTTTTAGCTCATCTTTATTCTTAGGTTTTGCAATATTAATTTCTTTTTTCATGATCATCCACAAGTTTTCTATAGGATTTAAATCAAGGCTATTGCCTGGCCATGGCAGTGTGGAAATCTCGTTTTCTGTTAGAAACTGCTTTACCTATCCCAAAAACACAATGGTAAAGGCAATAAAAAATAATGTATTTAAAGCTAATACATTTTTTTTAAATAAATAAATAATTAACTTACCGATTCAGCTCTATGGCACAGAGCAGAATCATCTTGAAAAATTAAGTCTCCTCGGGGTGTAAGATGGGAATTCATTGAGCGAATCAAACTCTCTTCCAAAATATTTTTATATTTCTGTGCATTAACTGTCCCATCTATGAAGTTTATTTTGCCAATTCCAAAGTAGGAAAAACATCCCAAGACCATCACACTTGCCGGATGTTTCACTGTTTTTATAGTACAGGATTTGCCAAATCTTTCATTTAGCCGACGTCTCACGTATGTAGCACCGTCAGAATTAAAGATATTGAATTTACTCTCATCTGAAAACATCACTTTCTTCCAGTCATCAGATGTCCAATTTTTAAAATTCAGCGCCCAATTTAGGCGATATTGTTTCATTTTTTTTTGTTAAGGAAATGGCTTTTTGGCTGGTTTTCTTGCTCATATACCTCTTTCTCTTAATCTTCTGCAAATTTTTTCTCGACTTACTTCTGCTAAATTGCTATCTGCTAGATCTCTTGATATTTCTTTAGCAGTTTTAAGCGATTTTCTTAGGATAATCTCATTATCATGCGATCTTAACGCTCATCTGTCTTTCTTTTCCTTCCAGTCCCTTTCTTTCGCTCGATAGATCCCTGGGAAAGATTTTTGTTTTTATTATTCTTACCACATTGAATTGGTTGCACCTCACCCTCCTTGCTATTACTCGAAGAATGTCTAGCTTCAGCAAATGTCACTATTTTAACTTTTTCCTGTTAGACATTTGTTTGAAACTCAGTCTATTGGGCATAATTATAAGAAATACATGCTTAATATTGGATACTCTGGGCACAACTAAACTATGAGTCACTTATTCTATCTCACTCTAATACTAGTAGGTAAGCAAATACAATCCTACTAATTTTTACACATTTAGGATAAAAAAAATAACAATCATAGGTGATGCAATTTCTATGACCCTGACTGTATTATTATTTTTATTTAAAAAATATAATTTTTATTTGACCGACATCATTTGGATGTCTCACTTAAAAGGTGTGAAGTAACAAAGAAATGTTATGTTGAGACCAATACCATTTGATTGTGATAGTTTTGATTAGAACCTTGTGAAATTTCTGGTGCGATGGAAATATTGGATATCAAAGTTTATCATGGGGCTCATTGTGTATCTTCTAAGAGTGTCTTTTAAACACATAATATTTTTTTATGTATAATAATCTTTAATTATACCTATATAATACAATAATAAATTCTTTTTGGGGAGGGGGAATTGAAAATTGTATAGCTAGTGATACAATCAATCTACAGTCAATGTGTTGTTTGTTGCTCGAGCACATACCAGATTAGGACATTTAATAAAAACAGCCTAATCACACTTGAAGCTTGTATCAATTACAATTCCATTGAAGCAGAAATATGGCAAATTCAAATTCCAGGTTCTTCTTTTGGATACCTTTTGAAAATAAAAAAATGTTAAATCATGAAAAAAATGTCAATATGCAAGGGTGATGTTTTTAAATAGTTCGGTTTTGCAATTTTTAAATTTTGATAATTTGTTAAATGTTAGTTAAAGTATTGGGTTGTTTGTCACACTTGAAATGTCTGATTTTTAATCTTAATTTACAAATTTTAAATCTTAATCTTTATAGATGATTAAAACTTTGCCTGTTAATTCATAGCAAAATATTACTATCTATAATAAGCACTTGTTAATACTCTATTTGCAAACTGTGTTTGTTTTTTTCCCAAGTAGGCATACAGATTTTAGTATAATTTTAACCGTGGTCATGGAAACATGCGATTTCCGAACTATTTTTTTTTTTATGAGTACAAACACAGTCAGTCTGCTGCCCAGGCAGCAAGAAATATTAATCATGTGTTTCGTGGAGGAATTGCTAACGAAAGGACCATTGGTCGTTGCTTTACAAAATTTTCCTCAGGAGATACAACATTAAATCTGCCCTGTGGACGGCCTCCAATATCAATAGAGGACGAAGATCTTAAGAATTCTGTGGAAAAAGACCCTCATAAAACAGCCAGAGAATAAGCGTCAGAGCTAGGCACAAGTCGTACAACAGTTTCCAGGCATTTAATATTCATCAGAAATTCAAAAAAGCTTGATTCCTGGGTCCCACACAAGCTCAACGAACGTCAGCAGTTGAAACGTCTAGAGACGTGTGGTTCTTTGCTTGCTCGTCAAAGAAACGAACCATTTCTCGGCCGCTTAATAACTTGTGACAAAAAGTGGATCATGCATGACAATCGACGCCGATCTGGTCAATGGTTAGGTGCCGATCAGTTTCCTGGGCACATGCCAAAAGAGAATCTCCATCCGAAAAAGTTAATGGTTACTGTAGGGTGGTCTATGACCGGGATCATTCATTTTTCTTTTCTACCAAATGGAAAAACAATTGATTCAACATCATACTGCCAAGAAATTGACAAAATGCATCAAAATTTAACCAACCAACAGCCGGTACTGGTAAACAGGAAAGGACCTATTCTCCTTCATGATAACGTCCGGCCTCATATTTCAATATAGACAGTGAATAAATTAAAGGAGTTGGGCTATGAAGTCTTACCACACCCCCCCCCCCCCATATTCCCCTGATCTATCCCCTACAGACTACCACTTTTTTCAGAGTTAGAACAACTTTTTGCGAGGAAAATTTTTTCTAATGATTTAGACATTAAAAATACATTTTATGAATTCCTTTCATCACGTGACTCAACGTTTTTCAAATCTGGGATAGAAAGAAAACTTAGTAAGCCGTTGGCAGAAGTGTATTGAAAATGATGCTAAACACTTTGAATAAAAAATATGTTAGATTTACAAAAGACTTTGTTGGTTTCTTCTGGTTTAGACAGTGTTGAAAAATTTTTCGCCAACGTTTCGCCAGCCATGCTGCTGACTTCTTCAGGGCTGAAATGAGAAACATTGGCGAAAAATTTATCAACACTGTCTAAACTAGAAGAAACCAACAAAGTCTTTTGTAATAATAGTGGCCGTGGAAACCTAAAAGAGTATTTATGTTAGATTTGATCTCAAATTTTTATTTTCTTCCTGGTTCTAAAAACGGTCATTTCGTGTGTGACAACCCAATATATAAAAAATGATCAATCAAGCTTATGAGTTTTTTAAGATGACATAAGAATTTCTTCTCTACATTTGAAGAAGACCAGCAGAACTTGAAAAATTAACAATTTTCAAATTTTGTCTAATCTTAATCTAGTAGATGATTTTTTATTTATGCTGAAGATACACAAAAAATAATGGACGTGTGATTGCTGAAGAGAATTTTTTATCAAAATTGAAGTTTGATAAAAATATTGAGCATTGTTTTATTAATAGGCTATTGGGATTGTACTGCTCTTATTCCAAAGTAGGGATATGTACAAAATAAATTTATTATGATTTATTCCATTGTTACATGATACAATTCTCCAAAAATATTTTATTTGAAAAGAAAAGATATGGCCAGGACCGGGACTATAATAAAATAAATTTATATATTACAAATACTATTTTATTTTTTATGTATTTAAAATGTTGCTTTATTTTATTTTTTTATTATAGGGATAAGGCATCCAGAAGAATTGTCATTTTGCAAACCCCTTGAATCTCACCATCTCAAATATAATTGGAAAGATTTAAAAAATAACAAACGAAATAAAGAAACCAATGGTAAAAATGGACCTAGTGATGGAAATATGTTTATTTCTAATCAAAGTCCTTCAGGTTCTACTGGGTCTTTAGATAAATCTTTGACACCTTTTGTTTGTGGATCAAGTTCAATAAAACAGCAACCTTCACAGCCTGCCAGGATGGTAATTAATTAATCACATTAATTTGCATATAACAAAGTCTTCAAGTAGAACTGATCAAGTGTTTCATTCAGACAAGAACTATTTCTGTTTTCTCATTGAAGTTTGTCGACTACATATTAAATGCGCCTCTGTTTCTGTTGCTGCATGAAACAATTCTTTGACACTGAGCTTTGTCCATTCTCATCTGAGCCAGGAGATTTTCTTTCTGTCAAAACTTTTTTCTATTCTACTCCATCCTGTATTATGTTTATTACATATTATGTAGTTTTTGTTGTGTAAGGTGTCTCTTATGTAAGATTTATTTTTCTAATCTTGATGATTGTTACCAGCTTTATTTTGTGTACATTGCATCTCATGACTTCGTCGTTGGTGATTCTGTCAGTCCAAAGTATCTTTGGAATACATTTACAGGGTCATAATTCAAATGTTTCAAGCTTTTGGTCTTTTGAGCTTTCAAAGTCCAATTTCCACTCCATGCAATAGTACTGACAATACATAACTCTCCATACACCTTAATTTAAAGTGGATGTTTAGATATTTGTTTGTAAACATTGATAATTACTTGACAAATGCCATTATGATTTATATCGTAATTTATTTGCCTGGATTTATAAATGATTAAACCGAGATATTGGTATTTTTGAACCTAAACTAGTTGTTTTACATTCAGCTTCAGAATAAGATTAGTGTTTGGAATTGTACTAATAACCTTGGCTTCTGTTTTTTTAGTATTAATAGAGATTACAACTTCTCAGTTGATTCTCTCTATTAGGATCATATTTTCTGCGCTTCTCTTCAAGATATTCTTCACATTTTCGATGTATTCTCTGCTTTATTATTTTAAGAGTACTTTTATTGTGTGACTAATTAAGCTGATCATCCAATACTCATAACTGGACTAATGATTGTTTTTTCTAGTTAAAGGAATGACATCTGATTTATGCCAATATTTTTGGATTTCCTCTGTTTCATATATTTTGTTGAAAATATTTTTAAGATGGGATAAATTTCTAACTTCTCAGGCCTTTAAAAACTGGACATTGACACTTTGTCGGGTCCTGTTGTTTTTCTGTTTCTCAAATTCTTTATGGTGTACTCCACTCCACCTTCTATGCCAACCTTTAAGAATTCGTCAATGATCTATTTCTTTCTCTTACTTCATCTTGTTCTGCTGCAAATAGCTATATGATCTCATTCTCCCAAGTTAATGTTTCGTCATTTTCTGTTAACTGGATTTCTCTTCAGATGTTTCTTGTGATGATTCAGATTCAGATATATTCTTATTCTTGTGTTTCCAGTTAATTCTTTCAATTTTCTATTTACATTAAATCAATTTATTACTCAGTTCTTCCATCCATCTTTTTTTGACTCTTTTTATTTATTGTTTTACTTTCTTTTTCAATTGTTTGTATTTTCCAGACTAGTAATCTTGCATTTACATTTCTCTTCAATAAGCTCCATACTTTCCTGAATCATCAATGACTTTTTTGTAGTATGCCTACAATTTTTTTCCCAGCAATGAAGATTGTTGCTTTAATCTTATTCCCATGCCGTATTTGCCTCTGATCCTTCAGAGAAATCTTTTGCAATTAAGTCATTAATTGATAGTATTCTTCTTTGAGCCTATTTTCAATAATTTTTATTTTTATTTTTGCTGTTGTGTCCTTAGTCTTACTTTTTGCCTACAAGCAGTTCATGGCCAGTGTCAGTATCTGTACATCGGTAGGTTTTATCACTCTTAATACTATGAAATCAATTTGGTTCCTCATGATTTTATGTTTGTTGTTTCATGGTAATGTCCAAGTATATAGTTACTGAGGAGATAATTCGTAGCTCATGGTTTGTCTTTATACTGAATGACTAATTCTTTATCTAGACAGTTCTGCATTGGCCTTTCTTCTCTCTCATTTCTATCATCTAGTCCAAAGCCACCAGTAACATTTTTGACCCAGCAAAACTTGATTGATTGCTCTTTAGGCTGACTAAAAGCTCTCTTAGTAACAGAAATAACGCCAAAACTGTCTTATTTAAAGCCTAAGGTTGAAAACAATGATCTATGCATTGAAATACTAATAAATTCTAAAATCTTCTATTTATGCTTATTTGCCTGTTTTTATAACTACTGTCGTCTATCATCTTATATTTTCTATCTATATGTTGCATGAATACTCTTGTTTATAACCATGATTTAAACTGTTATTATTTTTTTTTAGCATGATGGTGCTTGGAATCTTAATCATGATAATGTGAATATTGTATATTCTCCAAATGGAAACATACCCAACACAGATAAAGTCAATGGAAGTGCTGTTCTACCACTTTCTCACAGTCCTTTATTGCCCAGCAATAAAGCTCGTGCCAACTTGCTGAGACCTAAATCACTTGTTGAAAGAGCAAGGATGAATTGGGCGTAAGTCATTTATTAATTTTCTCTCTGTTGAAATCAGATGAAGCTTACCTGTGCGCCTCTTAATAAATACTCGTTTACATTACTTTTTAACACAGATGATATTACATGAATTAATAAAATTGATATTAACATAGCCTTTTTCAATATTAATATATTTTTTTTCTTTTTCAAATTAGTGTTTCTTCGGTCATTGTATGGATAAATGAAATAATAAAAAATAACTTATCAGTCTCTAAGAGTAACATATATTACTTTGATTATATGTGCATTTATTATTTTTTATGGATAGGCCTTTATATAATAATGTGTGATGTAGTGGTTACCATTACAGCCTACCATACTCAGAAGTGTACGGGTTCACAGCCGTCAGGTGCTCCTAGGATTTTTTAAAAGGGAGTAATAAATTCTTGTTTATGCCATCCTTTAGAAGAGACATAAAATGGGGTTCTTGAACCTGCTTGATGTTTGCTACTTGTTAAAGATTCCTATTTTAATTTTACCTGGATAGGCTAAATTTAGGACTCTCACTTTAACATAATCTGATTAACCATAGCAGCATAAGGTGATGTTAAATGAATAAACAAACCATTTCTAAGAGATGATTAATGATGAATTACTCGGATATTTTTCTTCCCCCATCTATAAATTCTAATTGACTAAATTACTAACAATTATTTGACTTTTAAAACCTTACTTCCATTTTGAGTTTACTGATTTGGTAATTAAGTGGTCATTATGTTAATATTATTAACCTAATAGTTTTCATTTTTCTCCCAACAATCATAAATTTAATGGCATTCTCTTGAATGATACCTTTTATTTTTTTAAAATTCCTTTGTATTAATTTCAGGTGGTTAGATTCATCACTTTCTATAATGGAGCAAGGGGTACAAGAGTTTGACGTTTTGCGTTTACGCTTCAAGTTTTATTGTTTTTATGATTTAAATCCAAAATTAGATAGTGTTAGAATAAATCAGATATATGAGCAAGCTAAGTGGCAATTATTAAATGATGAACTTGACTGTACCGAAGAAGAAGCTTTGATGTTTGCTGCTTTGCAGGTGTTTTGCATATTATAATTTAGATTTATTTTTAATTAGAAAGGAAGTAATCCATGATATTATATCTGCTTTTCTATTGTTTTAAATTAATTTAAATCTTGATCTATTGTTTTTAAAAGAAAATTGTTAACATGCTTCGAATATTATATCCAAATTATAGATGACATTAATGGACATCCACTATTATATTAATAGACATGCATCCATGCATTGGATAAGGCAACTAAATGTAAAGATTAAAAATACGGGAACTTCTCAGGGTTAAATTAGTAATGTAGTTGCCCACAATTTGCTACAATCTGTCAGTTTTTGTATATAAATAGAAAGCGATGGGATCATTTAGGTATATGGTAGGAACTGAGTAATCGATTTGGGAGACTGCATAAAGGTCATTTATATCAGAGCTGAAAAGAATAGGAATGTTTTCAAGTTCAAGAAACTGATACTTCATCTGAGAGCAGAGTAAATAATAAAGATTAAATATTATTTTTTAATGTAACTGCTTGGTCACAGAAGGAGATAGCCATTAAAATTAATGGATAGAAGTTCTGTAAAAGGTTAAACATTTTGTTTTAGAAAAAGGGAGAGTGTTTTATGAATCTATAAATGGAGTAAAGTTTTTTTTTTACACCTATCTAATATATATTTTGGTCAAAGCAGATGGAATTATAAACCCAGTTTGGTCCTAAGTAGCTTAAAAGGACTTAGGAGGGTAAACAATTTCAGGAGATGCGGTGTAAGAATTTTTAGTTTTAGGATGAATATTGGCTTTCAAAAAGTAGTCTCTGTAAGAGGTTAGGCAACAATGTTTTATTTTTTAACCTGAATAAAATGTTTGTAGTTGTTTGAATTTATTCTCTTAAAGAGGGCTGGACATATAGAAACTCTCACACTGCATGAGAGGTAGAGAGGAAGGACTATGATGATAATGTATTCATTCTCGAAGCGGCTCATTGTATCCTGATCTGATCAAATACATTTTATTACTTAGATCTTGTTTTGAATTATTCTGATGAATTGACAAAAAGATCATGAATTAACAGCCTTTATATCCTTGAATTTTGCTTAAATTGATTCATGCTATTTCACTGGATACCAGGCTATGGTTTATATGTAATAATAAATGTGCAATTTACTTGTAATAACTTGAGTCTATTTGATTCAGAAGTGACACAAAGTTTTTTTTTATTTATCATGTTTATTTGGATTTCAGGTGCAAATTAATCTGCAATCAACCATGCCACAACCATCTCTTGATAATAATTCTGTTCTATCTGCTGGAGATGATGACATTGATGCTGCACTCAGTGAACTGCAAGTCACTTTAGAAGGGTCCCACATTAATTCGCTCAGTAATGATATAACACAAGTGCCAGAACTTTATGACTACCTTCGTTTCCTTAAGTATGTAACTGTTAATAATATTTTTGTAATAATAGTAAGGCTTAGTAAACCCAAACATTCAATGAGAATACCACCACCAATTGTCTACATATCTCCTATTGAATCCTATTCTACCTAAGGGGGTGGAATTCTACCTAATTCTACACAGTCAAACCTCACCCAATTTTTCTCCTCAATCTTGGTATTTTCCTTTGAATTGGTGCGATGTTATTGCATAAGTTATATTTGAGTGTATGGAAGGTACCCTTGTGTACATTTTTATGTACATGAATCGTATTACAATTTCTGGGGGGTTGTTCCTTTTTTAAAGCTAAATATTTGGTACAATATTTCACTTTCAAAGATGAGATGGTTTTATTTTTATTGGTATTTTATGTTAGCCCACTGAAAAAATATGTTAACAATACAATATACATCAATAAAAAGTGTATGCGGAATATCACAAAGATATAGTAGGTGCTTATTTTTAAATACATCTATCTAGGCTATTATTTATTATTTAAGTATGACCCTTATTACTATGCACTTCGGCCTAAAAAGGCCCATTGTGCTTGAGTCCTAAAAAATCCCTAACATAGGTCTAGACTTCTGAGAAATTTTAAATAGTCTTTAAACCTCAGTTCTTGAAGTTCCTTGTATCCACCGGGGCCAAGGTCAAATGTCCTCTTTTGACTTAGTGCATACATTCAAAGAGGATGTGCCAAGGGGTTTCGTCCTCCTCTTTGCACCATCTGCACCTAGGTTCTTGTTCAATGCCTAGGAGATGCATGTGTTTCCTGAGTTTACAGTGCCCAGTGATGGTTTCAACCATACTTTTGAGGTCGGTTCTCGACGAGTGAGCAGCTTCTTTCTTGATTTTATCAGAAAGATTATCGTTGGGATCCTTTATGAAAAGTTTTGTATGCCTTATCTTGGCTCTATCCCAACGTGTTTTTATCTTCCTCTTGGCTAGTTTATTAATTGTATCCTTAGCCAGGGGAAGGGGGACCCCGCACCATGGTTCTGGTCCAATAGGAGCAGTAACTGCTCCTTTCTTCGCCAATTTGTCGGCCCTTTCATTTCCTGGAATATTACTGTGCCCAGGGATCCAAAATATGTTAACTCTGTTATGTACAGCTAGTTCATCTAGTCTTAGACAGCATTCCTCCACTAGTCTGGAGTTTGTTACTGCATTTTGTAATGCATTGCATGCTGCCTGACTGTCAGTGAGAAAGTTAATTACCTTATTCTTGTGGTCCTTCATAGCGAAGGCACCTGCAAGTATTGCCCATATTTCCGCTTGGAATACAGTGGGTGTCGTGCCCAGAGCTAAGTAATGACCCATGCCCTGACAACCCCTAAACCAGAATCCCGAGCCGGCACCAAACTCCCCTTTGGATCCATCCGTATACACATTTAGACCATTGGGTGGATTCTATCTAGGCTAATATGAGTCTCGGATCTATCATTTCACTCAAAATTCGATGTTTTCATTTTTTTTCTACCAAAATAATATAATTTATGTAAGAAGGATGATGAATAATAATAATTATATTTTCGCCCACAAAATATTTTTAATTTTTTTCAATTGTTTACTAGTCATGATATGCTGATGTTTGATTATAATTATTAGTCATGTTCGATTGTTTAGAATTGTTTCCCACATCATAGTTTGGATTATAATTTCAGTTTTTATAGTTGCTACTTCAATTTTGTCTAGGATTATTGGAACTGTTAATAGCTTTTTAATTACTCTAATATAGTTTCTTTTGATGGTAATACTTGCATTTAGAGTGTTGACACTTTAATTTTGTTGGTTACTGTTATTGCTTTTTAATCAGCTCGACATCACTGATTAATATTTTCTTGTCTGCTTGTTCTAAGATCATTAATAACAATATGCCTGGGAATTATATCTAAGGCTCAAACAAATTTCAATATTGTTTCTACTTGTTTATGTTTATAGACAACATATGCTCATTCCCCAAAATGTTTTATAAACAGTCTACATGGTGTAGTTTGAAGGAATAACCTAAGAGTAATCGTCTAAACTGAAAATTAAACTAAATACTCCATAGGGCTCATTCTTTTGAAGTCGATAATTCTCGTTCTAATTATACAAAAGGTAAAGTTTTAGTTTTTAATCAGAAAGAAATCCTGCTTCAAAATTTTGAAAACTGTTGAATCTGTTTTCACTGGAAAACCAATGCTGTAATTTTTTTGGTATGTTTATATTTGTATGTAAATAGTCTGACACATGGGAGTTTCCAAGCCAAGTTATAGTAAAAAGTTATTTGCAGTAAGCAAATAATTTTTTATGCCAATAAAACAACACAGAATTAATACTGAAAACAATTGCCCTCTATATTTAAATAATTCACTCAACAATCTAAACCACATATTTTTTGCCTGCCTACTTGAGCTAAATATATAAGCTCATATGATCAGGATATTTGTATTGTATTGAATACAAAACACAACATTCATATTGTTAATTTCTATTATTTTCTATCTATACTTTTAAGTATTAGAATAGCTCTGACCCAGTGGCATATATGTGAATGTTTATCCACATAATGATACCTTTTATTTATATAATTTTTCATTTTCTTACATACTAGTTTTACTTCAATTTTCCATAGTAGATTTGGTATTAACTCACAGCTATAAATTTAATTTTTATCGTTACCGTTATTTTCAGTATTATTATTATTATTATCTAAATTGAATTCAAAGTTTTTTCTTGTTTTGATGTTAAAGTTTTCTTATGCACTTTTATTTTTGTAATTTTCAACCCAAATTCTGTGTTTTACGATTATAATAAAAGAAATAAATTAAAAAAAAAAAGTCAGTTTTCACTAACTAAATGGCCTATCCAGGATAAGGATTTTTAATGAGTACCTGACATCGTACAGGCTCGGTACCCCCATTTAACGTCCCTTCTGTAGGACAGTATAACTATAAATTTAAAAAAAAAAAATCCTGGGGCCACCTGCCTGGCTATGAACCCGTGATCTTGCGCTCAGTAGTTTGTTATGCTAACCATTAGACTACAGGTCGTCCCCTATTAGCTAGTTAAAAATGCCATTAGCATCAAATTCTCTTTATTATTTTCTCTTGAATCTATAGCTTTCACCCCTTGTATGCTTTTAACAACCGCCTTTTCTTCATTTTCTATTGTAATTACATTCCTAACCAATTTTACAATAATCACATTTTTAAAATCTTGTCCTCTAGTGGGATTTCCCTGGTCCTTATCCATAATTTTTTAGCTTATAAACAAAATTTTCAACAATTCAGAATATTTATTTGAATTTTGTCCTGATGTAATTTTTAAAGAATCAGGCCACATGTCATTTATTCGGTGACAAATCAGGTAAATGGTGATTCTAACAAAATAAATAATTATGTTTATCCTGAATGGACATCCTTAAATCTTTAAACAGAGGAAAAGTAATAAAGATAAAGGTTAAAAAATAAAACCAAATATTTTAAATTGATATATGGATATATTAAAGTAAATCCATCTGTTTGATGAATCTATTCTATTAACATTCCATTTACAATTATTTACATCTAAGTTTAACAGAAACTTAAAGTAATAATGGCATTAGGCAAATCAATCGTTTATTGAGCAATGTCTGTGACAATTGATACTATTAGGTCAGCTGAAGAAGTTAAAAAACATGTGTTCCACTCCAGGCTAGAGAGATGTTATACCCTCTGTTGGTTGGTACCCCTTCCTATTTTCAAAATTTCATCTTGAATTTTATTTAAAATAATTATTTCTTTTGAATGTGATAGTTTTTGTTTATTTTGGAAATTTATTAGAAAAGTTTTGCATTTCTTTCTTAGTTATTTTTTTTTGTGAAGTTCTAAATTTTAAAAAAATCTCAAGCTGCTCACTCAATATGCTATTTGCTTCTGCCAATGTCTAAAATGGAACAGTAATATTTTTAAGTGACTACAAATTCTTAATGAATTAAAATTTTATTAATATGTTTTAAAGTCCATATTATTTTTAGAAAACTAGAATTTTATTTGTTAAATCTAAAATTACAGTACTTATATTTACTGACTTAGTTATGTCAACAATAAACAACTGTTTTTCTAGCATACAACATATTTTTTTTTTTTTTTTTTTTTTCCAGTGGGCATTAGGTGCACCGCGACCATGACTGATCTATTGTGCGCCCCATCTATATGCGATTTTTTTAAAATCTTAGATTAGTCGAACCCACAAATTTCAGTATGCTTGCTGGGTTGATAGTTTCGTGCTGCCTGGGATCGGTGACTCTATCCAGACCAAAGGTTTCAAATCTTAGGTCGGCAAACCTATCACATAGGCAGACAATGTGGTAGGGTGATTCGTCCGCTGCGTGACAAAAGCGGCAAGAGGGGACATCCGCCAGTCCCAGCCTAAACATGTGGGCGTTGAGCCTGCTGTGCCCCGTAATCACCGCTATGATTGTCTTTAATGCTTCCCTGCCCAGCTCCAGAGCAGCTTTGCTCAACTTCTCATTGAAGCTGTCAAGGAATAATTTAGAGTGCCTTAAGCCACCTAGTCCGCACCAATGCTGGTTCATTCTTCGAAGGTAGATGTCCTTTATTCTGCGCTTTGCATAGCTGAGTCCGATGCCGCAAACCGGTTCAGGACTGCACGGTACTCTATCCGATCCTAGTCTAGCCAGCCTATCAGCCTCTTCATTGCCAGGGATACCATGGTGTCCAGGAACCCACTCAATGCTAACCCTGTTACTCTCAGCCAGTTTGTTAAGAGCTGCATAGCAGTCCCACACAATCCGTGAGTTGGTACTGTGTCCACTTATCGCACCTATGGCAGCTTGGCTGTCAGTGAAGAAAGTAATCCTTCTACCTGACATCCGCTCATCCAGCAGTGTCTGTGCACAGTAATTAATGGCCAGTACTTCAGATTGAAATACTGAGGAGTACCTCCCCAGGGAGATCCAAGTTCCTTCCCTGGGTTTGTCCCTCCTCCAGAACCCTGCTCCCGCACCAGAAGCCGTAAGAGAACCATCCGTATAGCAATTGATGCCGTTGCAGGGCCTGTGCCTTTTCGTTGTGTCAATATTGACCATATACTTAGGCGACATCACGGTGCCAACCTGAAGATCAGACCGCATTGCTAAGATGCAATCTGCCTCAATTTTAGTGAACAGTTCCCTCGAGCCACACAAATCACATACCCCAGGGATTATGTTCTGTTTGAGCAGCCTGTACATGGAGATCAAGGCCTGGTACTCAAGTTCCAACACCAGTGGCCTGAGCCCAAGCACCACCTCCATTGTAGCAGTAGGAGTCGTCCTCATCGCACCCGTCATCATAAGACAGGCCAATCTCTGTAGCTTCTCCATCTTAAGTCTGGATCCACTTTTACCTGCGCCTTGCCACCACACCAGGGCTGCATAAGTTACAATGGGTCTAATGGCCGTGACATACAGCCAATAGATCATTTTCGGCTTCAAGCCCCATGACTTTCCCACTGCCCTTTTACAAGCCCACAGGCATCTAATGGCTTTGTTTGTCGTGTTATCCACGTGTTGTCTCCATCTCAGTTTATCGTCCAGCGTCAGCCCAAGATATTTAACCGCGCTGTTCCAACATAACTGGATCCCATTGAGCATTGGCAGTCTAATGACCACCTTGCGCTTTCTTGTAAAGGCCAGAACGTTGATCTTACGCGGGTTGATGCTCAGACCATTATCCAGGCACCAGCGCGCTAGAATATTCGTCACTGTCTTAAGCAGGTCAGAGATAACACAGTGATGTCTGCCTCCTACAAGGATGGCCACATCATCCGCGTACCCCTGTGCATAGAAGCCTGCTCCATTGATTGCTGACAGAAGTGAGTCCGCCACCAAACACCAGAGCAGTGGTGAAAGTACACCTCCCTGCGGGCAGCCTCCTCTGGGCTTGATCCACAGTTTGGTGGTACCTAGTTCAGATGTAAGAGCTCTCTGCTCCAGCATGGAATTAATCCACCTGCAGACAACCGGCTCAATCTCTTTGCTCCTCAGCGCCCTACTTATGGTGCTGTAAGGTGTTCTGTCAAAGGCACCTTCTATATCTACAAAGATGCCTACTGTAGTTTCGCCCTGTTTCATGGATCTCTCCAATCTTGTAACCAGGTTAAAAAGAGCAACCTCACAGGATTTCCCTGCTTGGTATGCGAATTGAAGCGGGTGTATTGGATTTGCCACCAACGCACTGTTCCTGATGTATCTATCTAAGATCTTTTCTAGCGTCTTCATCAAGAATGATGACAGACTAATTGGTCTGAATGCTTTGGGGTCATCATATGACTCCTTGCCAGGTTTTGAGAGGTAACATAGTCTGGACGTTCTCCACTTCTGAGGAATATATCCAAATGCTAGGCTTCCTCTCAAAAGTTCAAGCAGGTAGGTCCTGATTGCCGTAAATCCCTGTTTCAACAGGACCGGCAAGACACCATCAGGGCCCCCCGATTTATAGGGCTCGAATGAGTCAATTGCCCATTTGAGGGAGCTCATGTTTATGATCTCCCTAGCCTTTGCCAGATGTACACCACCCGTTCCTAAGATGTGTTCATCCGGCGCTACCTCGCTCGCCAAATGGGATTCGCACCCCGGAAAGTGACAATCAGCCAACTCCCTCAGGGTTTCCTCCTCATTCCGCGTGTATCCACTCCTTGTCCTGAGCGTTCCCAAGACTGTATGTCCCACATCCCTGGACATTATCTTTTTGATGCGACAGGCAGCAGGAATATTGTCCACATCGCTGCAGTACTTCCTCCATGCCTGTCTTTTAGCCTTCCTTACCTGTTTGTGGTACTCAGTGAGAGACGCTCTATAGGTCTCCCACTTACCCGTTCTTTTAGCAGCATTGAATAGCTTCCTGGTGCCCTTCCTTAGCTTATTCAAGTTGTCATTCCACCAGGAGGTTTTCCTGTTGGAGCTGACACAGCACACACGATTACTGCTGGCATAGGCATCCATAATGGCTTTTGTCAAAGCATCATTAAGGGATTCCAGCTGCCATGTGTTCTTGATGCCCTTAGGGCAGCTTTTAAGGTTCTCCTCCAGACTGCTGCTGAAGAACCCCCAGTCCGTGCGCCTGGGGTTTCTGTACAGCAAGGTCTGGGGATCACTAACGCAGAGGTCAAATAGGATATATTTATGATCTGAACATGTCTCCTCTCCAGAGACATGCCAGTGTTTAATGTAGGTACTTACCTCGTTAGATGCTATTGTTATGTCTATCACCTCTGACCTCAACCTATTACAGAAGGTTGACCTATTCCCCCTGTTTAATATATCAAGACCAGACCTTATGATAGACTCAAATATACACTCACCTCTTTGGTTATTCTTGGAGCTTCCCCAGGCTTCATGATGGGCATTGGCGTCCAGGGCTGCTAATAAGTTGGTAACCCCTTCTTCCAGCATCCTCTCTACATGCTGCAAGGGGTTAGCTTCCTCGTAGGGCAGATATGCAGCTACTATAGTGATGTCTGCCCTCATCACCTCCCCAGAGGGGGAAAGCACTGCTGCTGCACGATCTCTGGAACAAAATTGCCAGAGGGGCAGCATTTTAAATTTGTTCTTGTGTAGGATGCAGGCCCTTGGCCGGTCCGACCCCGCAATCAAGCTGTAGCCAGGCCAACCAAGCCCCGCAATCCTACCATTTAGGAGATAAGGCTCTTGTATTAAAATAATATCAATATCCTTACCTCTAACATACTGCTGTAGCACACCACAAGCCGCTACGCAGTGATGCAGATTAATCTGCAGCAGCTTCATGCTTATTCTTGTTCAGAGCCCGATGAACCCGCCAACAATGCGAGCTCATCGACCTCATCAGGAGTGGCTTCAGCTTCCGGAACCTGCACAAGGGGTTCCCTGGCTGAGCCACTAACGCTGCCCGACTGCGGCTGGTCCTCCTCGACTCCACCTAGAGGAATCTCGAAGTACCTCGCAGCCTCGTCATCCCTCCTCTTCACATCCTTGGGCTCGGCCGGCTTATTCTTCAGCACCCTCAGTGTTACTCGATGCAGGCTGAAATGAACCTGCATTCCGCACCTCCTGAGGCTGCCGAGACTTGTCTCAGGAATCCTGAATATGGCATAAAAGCCATTATCCAGGGCCTTAACATGATGCACCTGCCAGCCGAGCACACCATCGATGTCCCCATTCTGTACCTTCAACCTCCTGAGGATGACCTCATTAGAGACCACCCGATCAGAAGGGAAGAAGGCCCCCACCTTCACCTGCTGGGTCAGTATGCTGATGCTTCCCACGCGAAGGGATAAACCCCTCTCCAGAAAAACATCAGTCATGACCCCCGCAAGCCACTCCTGCGTAGGTTGATTGGCGCAGGCAACGACGCAGCCACCCATTCTATAGCTAACGCCACCGAACTGCGGCCGCACCGTACTGCCCACCTCAATCTCGTCCAGCCGGTCCAGAATCCTGGTTTTAACAACATCACAGTCAGCCGGGGTCAGCCTATCCTCCGGATAGTTACTGGGCACCACTGCCACCAGCACATCCTTGGCTGCTCCCGAGTATGACTTGATGTTGGTCCCAGCATCCTTTGGCTTCTTGGCTGCTGGAGCCGTGCTGCCAGTCGATGTTCTGGGCCTCTTCTCAGCAGTGGCGGTCCTCTCCCCAGCCTGCACATGCGGTGCTCCTGTACTGGTGGTCGGCTTCGATGAGAAACCCGACCCACCAGCAGTGCTCCTTGGAACAGGCGCAGACCCAGAGCCCGTCACAGTATGCCTCTGCAACACACCAGCACGTGCACCTGACCTGTCAGCCGGTTTCCTAGGAAACCCTGCCTCCCTGCCAGGTGCCGCCCTCCGGTGTACGTCAGCCACGACAGGCCCACCCGACTTTGGAACCCCTTTCCGAGCCGCCGACTTGGCTGCCGGTTCCTCAGGGAACCTTGCAGTTTCATCAGCAATCTCATGAAACGGCTCCGCAGTCGAGGCGCCAGCCGCGCCCCTGCCCAAGAGGTCCTTGGCCCTTTTAGCGCGTCTACGCCTGTTCCTCCTCTGCGTGACGCTAAGGAAAGGACCTGATGCACCTTCCTCACCCTCGGGACTTCCAGGTGCCTGTAGGTTAGTTAAACCTATATTATGGAGGTCCACCCCCGGGAACCCGGAGGGGGCCGCCGCAACTCCAGTATGTGCTGCGACAGCCTCCCCCGCCCCCGTGATGACCCTCAATCCTTGAGACTCCATAGTCAGTGCCTGCAACTGGGCTCCGACAGAGGAGTCGTCTATCGAATCCATTGCTGAATTCGATAGCAGTGAAATGTCTAAGGAAGATTGCTCTTCCTCAGATAAAGGTGTTTTATTAATTACAAAAGTTGGGTTCATTTTGTTCCCACGAGTATGGGGGATCTAAATACACTGCAGGTACTGCCCCCTCTCCCTGCAGCGGGCTAAATACAATGGGGTGCGCCAGGTGCCCCAAGTGGGTCGATTAGAGACAGTGTATGTTTATACACCCCCTGCCATCCAGCCACAGCTCGAGCTCCCTACACTTGGCTTGGGTGTCTAAAGAGGTCCTCCAAAAGGACCCCGCCTCTGTCGTTCGCGAGTCCACACGACCAGTTTAGTCGTGTGGTCTCCCCAGGGGGCACCACTAGGAGGTGACAGTAGGCGTTGATAGGGATAAGGAGGACTGGGGTGTGCAAGCAGTGAGTAGGGCACTATGGCTTGCACATTCCACAAGGAGTGAGGGAGGCTCCCGCACCAGCCTCCCGCTCCAGTCCCCCCGTTGCCCTACCCATTAACCCCCCAGCATACAACATAAATATTAAACCCTATGTTTGCACATATCGCTTGATGATAAAATTTGTATTTTTAATTTAGTATTGATATAATTTGCCCATTATTGGTTTTAATATTATCTGATGATGTAATTTTGATTATTTCCATGATCATTTTAACTTTTTACTTGAAAATTTTCAATTTTCTGTTCGAATAACTTTTCTGGAATTTGTTTGGAAACGCTTTATCAATTTATTCCACATATTGACTTTATTATTTTTTTTTTTAGGCCCAAACGTTTTACTCTAAAAGCTTATAAAAGGTTTTGGTTTACTTATCGAGATTTGAGACTGAGATTATATAAAAGTAAAGAAGATTTCAATTCTTCAAATGCTACTCCTGTTTATGATATAAATCTAAGAGGATGTGAGGTTACACCAGATGTTTGTTTAACTCAAGGAAAATATGGCATTAAAGTTGAGGTACCAGGTCCAGATGGAATGTCTGAAATGTACATACGTTGTGATACTGTAAGTATTAATTAATGTAAAAATTTTTTACTTCTGATTCTCATGATTTAGCAATCAAGAGGTCTCTTTTATGGTTTTATTGGGGCGTCTTTTAGCACTTATAGCAATATCCTCTATAGTCTCAAAATGTTTTCCTTTCATGTATCTTTTGCCTAAGATAACAGAAAGAAATTGCTATGGGGCTGGATAAATTTTATGTGATAAATCCTTATCCTACACTGTCATTTTAAAAACTGCTTCTTAGACAGCCTAGTATGGCTAGATGTATTTTAAAGGTGAAAAACTAATCCCCTGTGTGGCAAAGGACACAGGACACATCTCAGAGTGTTGATCAATGGCTTTCACATTCAAAAGCTTCGATTTTTTCAACATTGTTGGTTCCAGATCATGGCTGGTCCTTTCAAACCATCTCTCTCTATTTTTCATTCTAGATTCTCATTCTTATTGAATTCTCTATTCTTCCTCATAAGCTGTTTTAAAATTTAGAAGAGATTCATGGTCATTTCTCTAACAGAAAACAAAATTTCAATACTAAACTTTCTTCCTGCAGTCAGTCATCACACACTTTCTCCTAAAAGAAAAAAAAAGGAAACACCCTCCTTACAATAGCCCCATCCCCAAAATTTTTGGGTCCAGTAATTATGCACAACTTATTACTCCAGTAAAAATTAAATGAAAATTCTTCCTAAGACCCTTACCTGAATAAAGCCTTTTATGATATATTCTAAGTAATGACAGTAAATCTACATGTTAAAAAAAAATTAATTTATTTTATTCTTTAGTAAAAATAATTGTGGTATTATTAATGTAATTTGTTGTAGGAAGAACAGTATGCTAAATGGATGGCAGCATGTCAATTAGCATCTAAAGGTAGATCCTTAGCTGATAGTTCTTATGAAGCTGAAGTGGCTACAATAATGGCTTTTATACAGATGCAACATCCAGCACCAGCTCCTGCAATTGTTGCTACTCCTTTAGATATTGTTCCAGAAGATTACATGCCCCCAAAATTTGTGAAAAGGCTAAAAGGAAAGGTAATTACTGCTCATAATTTTCTATTAAAATCTTGATTGGTGTGATTTAAAAAAAGAAATAATGAAACATTTTTTCAGCTTGTTAATCGGATTTCTGAGGCTCATGCCAATGTTAAAAACCTTTCCTTAATTGATGCTAAAATGAATTATATCAAGGCATGCCAGTCATTGCCTGATTTTGGTATTACACTTTTTGTTGTAAAATTTGAAGAATCTAAAAAAGAAGAATTACTTGGAGTTGCTTTTAATCGTATCATGAGAATGGAAATCAATACTGGTGATTTGATTAAAGCTTGGAGATATAATACAATGAAAGTAATGTTAACATATTATTAATTGTTTTATAACACATTATACTATGTTTTAATATTCTTGTATTATATGATGCTTTTATGTTTAATTATTTTTCATAGAAGCTTATCTTTTCTTGTTATTTTCATACAAGATATAGAAACTTAAAAAAAAAATGATAAAATTTATGTTTAATTATAATATTTATAATGGTGTAATTTCTAGATTATTAATATTCTTTAATAGAAGAATTTCTACTTTCTTCGTATACATCTTCTCCCTCCTTTGTGTTTCTCAGAGTGGAGGTGCCCCACTCTAAACCAGTAAGATAGTTGAATCTTTTTTCCTTTTTTGTGCTCCTTCCCGAAGATGTGATTAACAGTCTGGGCTTTCCTCAAGTGCAACGTCTAATGGGCCTGGCATAAAAATACTTGTATGGTCCCGTTTTCCGGGTTGTTGTCAACTTACATGTTTTTAAAATTTCATCCATAGATCTAATAAAAAGGAGAGAACTGAGACTGAGACCTTGTTTGTCCTTTAATTTGTTTTTGTACTTGTAAAGATTCCATTCCTTTATTTTATCTGTGCCTCAAATTTTTTTTTTAAGTATGTCCTTGAAGAAAACTTGAATAATCTATCATCATGAAACTTTCAGAGTACAAAGTGGTGTTCAATCAAACATGTCATTTATAGAATTTTTTTAGTTATCGATTTATAATTTTAATAAATAAATACTTAAATGAAACAGGTGAACCTTTATCTAAATTTTCTCACATCATAAATCACATTTTCTGCACAGGCTTTCGTATAAAAGATAAATAATGTTCTCTCTGTCCCATAATTTCTTAATACTGGGCCTGTGGTCTTAGATCAGTGGTTTGGTCTAAATGCAGCTCCTCTTTTAACTTGCCTTCATTCATTTTTTTGTTTTATATATATATTTTTTTCAAAATAGAGAAGTAATGCTAATAGACTATTTGAGAGAGAGAGATAGAAGTAGCTTCCACGGTCACTTGAGCTTCCTTTTTCATGAATTGGTTTAATGATATTGAACTCTCATTCCCTGAGTATAGCTTTAGATGCAAAAATATTCTATAAGAGTCCTCGTAAAGAACTTTTTGAATATCCAGGCCTCCAAACTTTATTAGGGTTGGTGCAATACTATTTTGACTTCCTGCTTTGGCAACTCTCATATCTGTGGCACCTGTGCATAGTGAGCTCAGTCGAATTTTGTGAATTTCAAGCTATCTACTTAGAATCGTAATTTTTCTGTACTTATTTTAAGTTCAAGATTGGAGTACCAGCCCACGATTCACAAAGGAATATCCTTCATTGCAATGGACGGAGCACTTAGCGTGTTAGACACAAGGAAAGAGAAAAAAATTACGATTCTAAGTAGATAGCTTGAAATTCACAAAATTCGACTTAGCCCACTATGCACAGGTGCCACAGATATGTTCTACAGCTAATATGAAATCATTATATCAGATCATTGTGTAGTATTTTTTCTCACCTGTTGCTTGCTCTTATTCCATTCTCTTTTCAGCACCAATAGAGTTTAATCACCCTCTTCTACCCTCCACAAGTTTTATAGGCTTATTCTTATTTGCTTTTTGTGCATTTATTTTTTTCCAGACGATTCTTGTGTTTTCTTTATAGTCATTTAGTAGGCTTCCGTCAATTTTCTTCCTGTAGACTACATTCTTGCTCTGTAATATTCTTTCCAGACTCCCTTCTTCCTAGCTACCTCACCTTTCACGTGCCACTCCACTCCTTCCATTCCTTTACCTTTGTTAGAGATTACTATAATTCTGTAGAAACTTTTGGGGACCTCTAATTTTCTTCTGTAGGGATCTCTTTTTTGTTTACCATTCAGAAATAGTCACATTTATTCACTTGGATCTGTAGTTTTCTGATACCGATTTTTTTGTATATTTTAGGTCTGGTTTTGCAAATCAAAAGTTTGATATTGATATTGATAATAAGAAGAAGTTGGTTTTAATTAAGTTAAGCGTCTCCGTTTACCTCCATGAAATATCTCCTTATTTGTCTGCTGTAAACAAAGTGGTCTATTGTATTATTGATATCCCTTTTTCAGCTAAACATTTTTACACTTATTTTGTGGAAATTTTTATTAGAAAAAAATAGAGGAAGTAATAAGTGCATAAATCCATGAGCCTTTGACCATTTCCATTTCTTGTCTGCTCCTCTTTATGTAAGCCTTCAATTCCATGTGTATTGGAGTAAATTAAATTAAATTTCCTGTCCTGTCGTTGAAATCGCTTATAAATATAAAATCTGGTATATGATGCAGCAATGAGGCTGCAACTTCCGCTTGTCATTTTCTTCTGATCTAATAACTAACATATAGTTTATTTAATGATAGAATATTTACTGTTATTAATAATTATTCTGTAAATAAGTTTAAGTTTAACAGGATTCTTTTACTTTATTACTTTCCCATGTCTGTTATTCTCATTCATTTGTTGTTTTAGAACTGGGATGTTACATGGCATACTAAAGTGATGAAAATACAATTTGAAAATGAAGAAATTGAATTCGGCTGCTTGTCAGCTGATTGCAAAGTCATTCATCAATTTATTGGAGGATATATATTTCTTTCAATGCGATCAAAAGAAGCAAACCAAACACTTAATGAAGAACAGTTTCATAAATTAACAGGCGGTAGAGCATAATTCCAAAATAAAATAATTTACTTTTGGTTTATTATTAAGAATTGTATTCATTATAGCTTTAAATTGCAAAGATAAAAATATTAAGGTGCTATTTTTTTTTTGTCTTTAGTGTTGTTTATTATTTTGAATAATAATATTATTGCACACACTTTTGTGAATTGTTCAAATTATATTTATTTAGGGATTATTGTGTTACAGTTTATCTCAACTGAAATTTATATTAGGAATATAATTCAAATAAAAGCATGTTGTTAATCAGGAAACTTATTGAGATGAATTAATTCAATCGTAACCTTAGTTTTTGATTTATTAGTAGTACTCACTAATTAAAGAAACAAGTTATTAAAACTGTAAATATATTAATTAATATCCTTAGTCTTTTTTTCCGCTCTGTTAATTAAACTAGTATTTTCTAACAATATTAATTGTATCCATAATTCATTGAAGCTTGGTCCATTCTATCTAATTGTGTTTTGTTGTCCCTTCTTGCCTTTTAATTCATGTTTAGTCGTAATAAATTCTACCTTGTTTGGGTAATTACTGGTGGCCTTAAACTTATGTTTTATTTAGAAACATTGATTAATAAGATTACTCCTTCATAAAAGTTTTAACTTAAGATCTATCATATTGAATGGAGTTATTTTAACAAACTAAATCATCTAAGATATTCATAGATAAATTTATAGTTTGAAAATTATTGGTGAAAATAGATTTTTATGTGTGATAAATTTTATTATTTATTAATGCTAGTGTACTCTTTCATTTTAAATAATGTTCTTGCTAAAAAATAAAGAATTTATTATGTATGTTATTAGAGATACAGTGAAATGACAATTGTTTTACATTTCCTTGGAGTAAACATAATTGTATACTATATATATTTATATTTTGTTGGTTTCCTTAATTGATATAACATTTTCATGAAATTTCATTTTTAAATCATCTAAAATATTTCCAACTATAGTAGGTAGTTTAATATTTATTAATTATGCTATAATTGTATTCAAATTTTGTTAATATTATTACTGTAATTTAAAAAGATTAGTTTATTTATTTTCCTTATATTTGTTTTGTTAATCTAATTTAACACCATTTTTAATACTACACTTTATTTAACCCCCTCATTCTTTATGTCCATCACTTTTCAAATTTTGTATAAGTGCCTAATAGATGATTTAATATGTGATTACTATTAATATTGATAAAATCTATGTTTATTATACATTTACTAAAAATGTTATAAATTTATATTTTTAAATTGAAATTTTGTGTTCGTGTTTACATATGATTATATGCACACACTTATGTTTATATAACAGTGAAATCATTGAACACCAAAGTGCCTATACAATTTTAAATATGCAAAGAGTATTCTAACTAATATTTCACCAAGTACAACTGTAGATTCATTTAAACTTGTATTATAAATTACAATTAAAAAAAAAAAAATTCATATTTATTTTTTCTTTTATGCTAGAGTTTATTAGCTCTGTTTTTATTTCCTATCATCTTAAAATTACTGAAAAGTGCCTTATAATCTGTTTACTGTATAAAGAGTAATATTTAATGTATTATATTAATATGTGAGTTTATATCTATCTCCAAGTATTTTATACTTTTATTCAAACTTATAATTATTTGTATATTATTTCTATAACATGTATAGCTAGTGTTTATTCTCCTATACTTTTTTAAAATATGAAACTATATATGCATATATGAGACATTATTTCTTTGACCTCCATCATAAATGGGTAATTTAGTTATGTACTAAGAATGATGTAGTTTGAAGACTTGTTATCACTGAAAAGGATATTTCAGTGGCCGTGCCATTAAAGTAATTGACTGTAATTTTCCTTGTTAGCATATAATTGTAATCTATTTTTATTAATTTAATATAGAATTTATTTGTAATAATATCTGTAAATAACAAATGTATGAGATTTAAGAAGTAATATTGTTCTTTAATGCTTATATATTTTATATTTCAATATTGTTGAGCATTTAACTTTTATTTTTATAAGAATAAATAGTAGATATTTTAACCAAAAAGTATTTTAATTGTTTGAATATATGTATGATGTATATATGTGTGTATACACACACACACACACACACACACACACACACACACACACACACACACACACACACACACACACACACACACACACACACACACACACACACACACACACACACACACACACACATTTACATAAAATACATATATTTTATTCAGCATAAGTTATTTTAGTTTGTTTTTGTTTTTAATTATAATTTTTGTACTTACTTTAAGCCCTATACTAAGCCCTGAGTACTGATCTTCTTTAGATTGTCATTTATTTTAAAGTTTGGAGTTATTCCATTGAAATAGAAAATTACTTCTTTCTTAATGGCTGTTATTGTTTATTAAGCATGCTGTTATTTCTTCGTTAATGGTTTTATTATCTAAATATCTTCTTTATTCATTATAATTCGTCATACTGTTCAGTATTTGTTAATAAGTCTTCCTGCCTGAAAAATAAATATTATTCTCTCCCCCTCATGACAATTATATATATTTTTTTAAATCTTTTAACGGGGGGGGGGGGTGATTCTTATGATAACTTAAGCTATCATCAGGAAAATTCAATTAATTAATTCTAACAAAAAAAAGAGAAAAAAAACATTAACTGTTAGCATTTAATTAAAAAACCAATGAATTATCTATTCTAAAAATTTCAAAAATAATCATTAATTTCCTTTATTAACAAGTGAAAACCAATTTAAAAATAAATTTAACTTATATAATGATTAAAAATGCTGCTAGTTGTTTAAAAAGAAAAATAAATAATCAATTGGCTTTACGTTATTTGTATCGTAACATAGTTTGTTATTGTTTAAATTTGTATTTAATGTCCATTAAAATTTATAAAATGAATCAGGTGTTTTTTTTTGTTATATTAGAAATTTGGTTTTGTTTTCTACCTTTTAGTACTGTTCCTGTTAAAGAATCTTTGTTTGACCTCACTGAGGTTTAGTCTTCCAATTTTTTCGTAATCCTTAATTAGTGAGAATAGATTATTTATAAAAGGTTTCCATTTAACATATGAATGTTATGATTTTTTAATAAGTACAATTAGTTTCTTTTTAAAGATCTTTTTTTTTTTAGGTATTTTGGTAATTTTAACTATAATATGTATTATTTTAATAACTAAAATCAACTTATTATCTTCAATACTGTTTTGTCTGCCATTGGTTTATAGCTAAATTACAACATTTGGGTCATTTTTTGTAATGGGCTGGTGTTACTATAATCTTAAACATAAATGCCTACACACACTGTTAACTGATTTCAACTTTTATAAGAAATAATAATAAATTTTATTCAATGACATTCATTTTTTATTCATTAAAGTTATATATGGAGTTGAAAAATAGTAGTTTCCCTCATAATCTTTTGTAATTTACTGATAGGTTTTACAATATTTATTCATTTATATTAAAACTGTATTTTATTAATTTTTGCTGTAATATTTATACTTCAATGAATTTTATATATCGTTTCATTATATAATTTATTTTCAGTTTTGCCCATTGACTAAGAGTTTTTGAATATCTACAAATTTTATGGTTAGGTGTTAATAATATTCTAGTCCGTAAGTTTTAACAAAACATAATTTTTTTTTAATGTTTCTAAATTTTGTTTGAGCTCTTAAAACAGACTGTCGTGTTTGAATTAAAAAAAACAAACTCCATTTTTATCCCTTTATTAAATTTTTATTTGTTTGAGTGCCTGTGTATGTATGTTTTGTTATTTATACAATGTATCTATAATTAATGTGCCTTAACATCTTAGAATAATGTTAACCCATCAGTTTAAACATGCCAGGTTTATATCCCTTTGCTTTTAAATATATATGTATATATGTATGTGAGTGTATATACATATATATTTGTATATATACCTTATTAGGATTAGAATGTTTTATTGTTATTATTTTTTTTTTTGAATGATTGTTGCTATTCTTGTTACTTTATATTTTTATATAAACACATAATAGATTTTAAATGTAGTTACTTTCTGGTTCGATAATCAGTTTATTAATGGGAGGGATGCTCATAACATTGTATGTTTAATAGCTTAGTTTTAAATATATGTGCTTCCCTGTAATCTTATAAACTCATATGATTGATAATTTTCTTTATTTAAGTGTAGTAATATTAGCATTTTACTTGAAAAAAATGTTTAATTATTTTTTAAATAATCTGTGACCAGGTCTTGTACTTATATTTACATTTAATAATCATGTGTGTATAATTAGTTTGCTATAATATCCTGATTATTATAATTAAAAATAAAATTATTAATCCATAATGATTCATAAATTGTGTTGCATACTGTATAACTTTTTATTATCTTGTTTTAAATTATATATATACATAAATAATAATGTGCCTTTATTAATAAATGTTAGTAAAATACTATCCGTTGTTCATTTTTCATCCAATATACTTAAGTCCAACTCCCTTTTATATTTGTATAGTGTATGTAAAGGCATTTGGTAGTCAAATGATTGCTTAGATGCTTTAGGCACTGAAGCAAGAATACATATATATATATATATATATATATATATATATATATATATATATATATATATATATATATATATATATATATATATATATATATATAAAGTAACTATTAGACTGAATGAATAACTTAAAAAAAAAGGGGGTTTTGGGGCAGAATCACGACAGTCATATACTTATAGGTAACAACTGACTTTATTTCTCTTATGCTGGTCGTTATATAGTCTTTAGACATATTTCGTTTTCTGTTTTTTTTTCTGCCCTTCCCAGCCTGTGAGGCATACAGGGTTTACCTCCAGTGAGGGTACTATTGCCGGGATTTTATTCTGGTTTTTTTTTTTTATTCCTTTATTAGTATAAAACTCTGGAACTGTGGTTTAGCCCGGTCCACGGCTGTGCACCTTAGGACGTTATCCTCGTCTTTTTCCTTCCGCTCGTCAGGCTTCGCCCGTCTCCATTGGTTGGTCCGGCGGTCTTCCCGGTGCGTGGGCCGGGCCCACGGCCTCCTTCCATCCGTATACGTATGGAAGATCTCAGGAATGCAGTTTAACGAGGTGCTGCTCGTGATCTCTGGAGTGAAGATCATAGGAATGCAGTTTAACGAGGTGCTACTCGGCATTGTATTGTTCTCTGCAACATACTCTTCCGGATCCCTGCTATCAGTTTCATCTAAATCCCATAAAATATTTATCGTAGACTTAAGTTCGCGGCCCAGAAAAAGTTTAGCAGGAGAGACCCCAGTAGATAAATTAATCGCGGAATTAAGTGAAATTTGTATAAAATTAATATTTTTATCCCACTCTCGTTGATTTTCCGCATGGAAACAAGTTATCGCAGTTTTCAAATTCCTTATTTGTCGTTCGGCGAAACTGGGGTTGGGATAATGCCTAATTAAAAACTGTTTTTTGATTCCCAGTTTAAATAAAAAATCACTATAAATTTGGGACCTAAAAATCGCCGCTCTATCCGAACAAATAATATTCCACTACCCATGTTGGGCAAAAATATGATTTTTTAATATATCAATAACTGTATTAGCATTGGGTCGACGCATTGGGATAAACCACGAAAATCTAGAAAATGAATCTACAGCAATAAAAATATATTCAAAACCCTTGCCCTTCTTTGTTTTGGGCAATGGGACAGCTAAATCAATAAATAATTGTTCATTAATTTTATTTATAACATACGACGATAATTTGCCCTTATTTCCAACTCTATCACTTTTTGAACGTTGACAAACGAAACATTTATTAACTCTATCTGATACAAATTTTTTAATATTGGGCCAATAAAAAATTGAAGATATCTTATCGGTGGTCTTTTTAATACCTAAATGACACCCAAATTCCGATTCGTGATAATATTTAAATAATATATCCCTTAAAGATGCAGGTACGACGTATCTAAATTTTCTCTCAGTTTACCAATATACTAATTTCCCATTTATTAAAGAATAATTCTTAACTTTAATCTTTAGTTTTAATTTTTCCATAATTACCATTTCTACTATATTTATTAAAACTATTATTATCTCGTCGATCGGAGTCATAGTTCTTAGACTTATTATGAGTAAACGCATTAAACCTACTCCTAGGAAAGGTCCGGTCAGGATTATAATGGGGATTACGCGGTCTAGGAAGATATTTATTTTCCAAATAATAATTGGATGGGTGCTCATTTTCGTCAAATCTAACATTTCTATTTATTCGTCGATTCAAGAATTGGGGAATATTCTCCATAGATGTCGCCCTTAAATTGTGAATCATAGATTGTTCAACCCTATTGATTAAATTATCCAACTCCTTTAAATTCCTCGGTGCCTGACTAAAATTGAAATATCGACTTACTTGGTCCGATACCCCCTCTAAAATAATATCAATTAATTCGTTAGTCTCAATACCCTTGATTATCACTCCGAATTTTAAAATGGAATCTGCAAATTCCCTGAAGCTTTCATTTTCCTCCTGTGTACGAAAAATGTACTCAATTTTATATTGTAATCTAGTTTTGGGATTTGAAAATCTTTGAAATAATAGCTCCCGTATCGCGTCGTAGTCAATAATCTTATTTCTCAGAAATTCCTTTAATACGGAGCTTTTTTGTACATAAGCAATTCTCTTGAAGACCTTAGAAAAATGGTTCGGGGCTACTGATTTAAGTCATAAAGGGCCTCAATAAAATTTAATAAACTCGTTGGATTATGTGTCTTTAACAAAGGAAACTCCCGGACCGCAATCTCTAAATGACTGGGCAATTTTGAATCCGTCGATCCCAAAAAATTTAAAGTGGTGTTCATTCGGCTTGTACTATCCCCTAATTCGTTATTATCCTCCGCTCTCTCTTGCTTACTCGCGTTAATTTCGCCCGAACCACAAGATTGATTACCGACGCCCTGGGGTAAAACTAAATTATTTAATTGCTCAAACATTTTCCTTAAACTTTCGTCCATTAATTCTTTTAATTTTACAATTTGATTTTTTAATTCTTCATTTTGTTCTCTTAACCCCTGATTTTCTAATTGGATCGCGTCCATTTTTTTTAGAAATTTCCTCGATTTTTGCCATTTTATTAATTATTTAAAACTTAGCCCACAAAAAATCAATTTTACTAATTTAATAACCGCAAATTTTTTTTTATAATAATCACCACAATTTTTTTTATATATCAACCACGTTTTTTTTTTTTTTTTTTTTTATAAACCACGCTCTGCTACCAGTTGTAATGACCCTTTTCCCTAATTGATATAATAATTATTTAATATGTCCGTGGACCTTAAGGAGGAGAAAATAAGGCCAATTACAAACGAGTCCACAATGGAAACCCCAAAATAAATTATATTCTCATATATATATATATATATATATATATATATATATATATATATATACATATATATATATATATACACATAAAATAATATGACATGCAATCACTTATTATAATTTAATACAATTATTCAATTATTCTAATACAAACCTTGAGATGAGCGGGAGGTAAAGATAAGGTGAGCGTCTTCAATGGGCCGGAGAGATAGAGTGTCTTTAAAAGAATACTGCTTAGCGCTTCCACCTCTCTCAGATCACCTCCCCCTCTTTTTTCTCGGCCAATAGGGTCGAGACATACTCATATATTCGAATACAAACTTGTTAATACGTAACACATTGTTATGTCGCCCCGGTACAGAGGTGAATCGGAAATACTACAATCTAGCAATCAACAATATCGAATACTTAATTCTATCTCTTAAAGAGACACGTAGACATATAATTCTAATTATTATGAACTCCATACATGAATACATTGTATATATTACCTACAAATCAATCAATATAATTATACTTATCACTACGGATACATCCAATCAAATCATATTATATACCTAATTAAACAATACATACAATATATGTATAAGTGGATCACTCCTCAATTAAATAATATCTAATTTAATCTATGTGGTCACCACAACGTATACCCTAAACTTGCGTAGTTCGCCTCCTCCACAAGTTCAGGGAAAACGTCCTCGGCGATGTTGTAGATACCTGTTTTTGTGGATAACCTCGGGTGCAGGGCGCCGTATGCGGTGCATGATGCTACTACATGCTCGGCAGTTTCCGTAACTCCACAGCTGGGGCAGTTGGGGTCCAGATCATATCCGTGCTGGCTTAACTTCCATCTGAACCCCCCCATGCCCCGTGAGGATCTGCGACATCCAGTAATCAGGAAGGACCCACCTGGCCTTTAATCTTGATTGAACGGTGGGGAAGTATTTCCTAAGGGTGCTCCCTTTTTCGGATGCCACCCACCGTCCATTCCACTCCGTCAGTGAGTCCCTCCTGAGGTCGTCCTTCCATCTGTTCGGGTTCGTCCGGATCCTCTCCTGGATCCGCTCCGGAAGAGCTGTCAAGCCTCTTCTCTTCACCTCATGCTTAGTAGCATCTTCACCCAGCAGGAGGTCTACAGGCATACCTCCCGCCAGGATCTGCACCGCCTCGTGGGACGTTGTCCTGTACGCCCTGGTCACTCGTAGCAGAGCCGTTCTCTATGCCGTTGCCAGCTTACTTCTTTGCCGCTTTGAGAGGTTTGTGCCCCAGAAGGGGGACGCGTACCTCAGGATACCCAGAATGACTCCTTTGTAGATTGTCATGCTGACTGGGTACCTGAGGCCCCAAAAGGTCCCGTCAATCCGACTAAGGCCGTTCATCGTCTGGCTCACCCTCGTCACCAGGTGGTCCAAGTGAGGGGTCACGTCCAAATTTCTTCCTATCCTGACTCCGAGGTAAGTGACCACTTTATTTGCCCTGATTCCATTCTGATTTGCTTTGGTGAGCCCTATCCGTTCTTCCTCGCAATAAAACGGCCTGTGTCTTGGCGGCTCCCATCCTTAACATCTTCCTCTCACACCAGTCACGTACCAAGCTGGCACATCTCTCGGCCTCGGCTGGCACAGACTCCGGCTCTGCTATTCGAGTAGACTATCGCAGCGAGGTCATCCACGTACGCCGTGGCAGGTAACCGCTCTTCCTTCAGGACGCCGAGCATATTGTCGAAGACCAGCTTCCATGGCCGGTTCTAAGACCGAACCCTGTGGGCATCCTCGTTCCACCCTGTCCTCGTGCCTGCGGTAGCTACCCCGGACTGTGGCTCGTCTGTTCTCGTGGTAGCTTTTTACCAGGGCGAAGATATTGCTCGACGCCTAGTGCCTCTGGAGCTGCTGCAGGACATTCGGCCACCACACACTACCGAAGGCGGATGATATGACAAAGAGTACTAACATGACATACTTCTCCACCCTCGCTTAAGCGTCATTATGTACCTGCAGCAGCGCGTGCACCTTTGGTCGATCCGTACTGCTGAGGGTGCCCAGGCCTGCTGAGTGTGAATCGCAGGCTGGTCATCATGAGGACTTTACTCATCACAGGTAGAAGGCAGATAGGCCTGTAGGGGCTAGGTAACTCCTTGTCTTTTCCCCCTCCTTTGTAGAGCAATCTCAGATCTGCATTCCTCCATTGCCTCGGGAAGTATCCCTTATCCAAGCAGGCATTAAATATCCTGAGGAGCTGTTCCTCAATGAAAGGGATAGCTTCCTTCAGCATGGAGGCGTCCACCTTGTCCAGTCCTGGAGCGCGTCCGGTGCGTTGTTTTCCCACGGCCGTACGGAGGTTCCAGATGTCCCATAGTGGGCACAGGTCAGTACCCGGTGGGTATTCCGTGGTCCGCCGGATCATCTCCTGGTCCTGGGAGTCCTGACTAGGGTCGTCCCTGGGGTATGAACTCCTGATGAAGATCTGAGCGGCCTCCTCCATGGAGACCGATCTTTCCCCACCAATCCTCACGGCCGCTATCGTCTGCATGGGCCAAAGCTTGCTCAAAGGTGCCCTGAAAGGTATACCCCAGGGATTCTCTTGAGTCTCTTCCGCTACAAACTCCTCCAAGGATTTCCTCTTTTCCGTACGGACCACGTTCCGGTAGGTAGCCAACCTGAGCTTGTACTCATCCCGAAGTGTAGTGCGTCTTTCCTCGCACCTGCACTTCTGGTACAACCGCCGAGCCCTGTAGAGCTCTCTCCTGAGGATGGTGCCCGGCGTCCACCATGGGACCGGTCTTCTCAACACTGTGTTCCTCCGAAGGGACTGCTCCGGCGCGTCTCGGATGATGTCGGTGAGCCGACTGATTTCGGGATCGATTGATTCATCTTGATGCTCCAATTCCTCTAGCACCAGCAATCCCTCCAGGCGACTCTTAAAGTCGGTCCAGTTCGCCCTTCTCGTCACATAGCCCTGTTCCCAGGGCCGTAGCACGATGGTTCGTCGGCCCCATCCCTAGTGAGGCCGAAAGCTATGGCCGTGTGGTCGGAACTCGGCTCCGATCTGAGGGTCCAACCCCTAACGTATCTTGCTATGGCGGGTGACGCAAACGTCGAGTAAATCCAGCTGTGCCCCCTGGGCCCTCTGTGATCGTGTACTCCCAGACCGTGTTCCAGGCGTTGGTATCAGAGCAGATGATAGTGTAACTGTATGCAGCAGCCACACCCTGCATGACCTCGATGCCGTCCTCTATGTTGCCTCGGTCGGGGAGGTATGCCAATATTAGGACGAAGATCATACCCCTCCACTTTATCAGACATGATGCCATGTCCGCGTTGGTATTCTGCTGCAGCTCTATCACGTCAAGGTTCTGGTTGGTATTGACCACCGCACCCTTGGGTCTCCTCTCTGCACTGCCCAGAGCTATCACCCTCGACGTGAGACCAAAGCCCGTGACCAAATTTTTCGACAGCACGGCTCCTGGACCGCCATTATTTCGCTGTTTTTCCCTCCGGGTCAGGTCAGGGTTTTCCTTTGGTTCCTTTTTCTTCTTATTCCCCATCACTACCGTGTAGGGAGCATCGCTCTCCTCTGCCGGCTCTATCCTACCCCATACCATTACTGTGTTACAATGCCTTTGGGGCATTTCTACCGGTGGTATTCCGCAGTATTTGATTGTGGAGGCTTGCGGTTCCATTTGCTTACTGGCTGGTTGCTGGTCCTGGGAGGTCACTGACGGGCCTGGAGCCGCTGCCTGGGCGCCCTCCCTTCCTAGCTCTGCCGCTTAGGTGGCCCACTAGTGACCATTGGGCCCATGCTGTCTGCCACCTTCATTGCAACCATCTGGCGAAGCTCCTCCGTGCTAATTATTTCCTTTACCACGTGTTTAACGATGTTGGAAATTAACTTCCTTTCTCCTTCTAATCTTAGGATGATGTCCCTAAGCCTATTTATATTACCGTTAATGTAATTCTTTTTTTTCCCTGGAAAAGGTATTCCTTTAACTTTCCATGCAGTCCGTAGAGGTCTCTTGGGTTCCTTGGAGGGGCTTCTTCTCTTCTTTACCAGCGTTGAAGTCTTCTGGCTGGGATCCCTCAATGATGTTTTCACTCCTCCATTTCTTCCACTTTTTTTTTCCATTTTCGGTTCGACGTATAATGGTTATTTTTGGACCTAAAATTTTTTGAAAACTCCTTTCCAAATTTTTTTTCCAAAAAACTTTTTTTTTTAAATCTTATACGTGGAGGGCTCCAAATCGCATTTGTGTCCCTCGGACCTCAACCACACACACGCACTCTCCAGCGCACTAATTACCGAAACACAGTAAAACATGTCTTACCTCGGTGTTAGCTGGAATATGACTGATCGATGACTGCCACTAGAATGGTGGGGATAATCCTCGGGAGCTCAATTGGCATAGGTCCTACCCCTATGACAGCCGGAGCGCTCTTTTTAGACGTATTATAAACAGAACTACAAAACTTGATTCTGAACTTCTATTGATACTTCCTAAGTCTAAGTGTCTATTTACAACGGATAACTCCTTCCCCTCTCCAGTTCCTTCACTAGGAGGAACTCCTAAAAGTAAAGAAAAAAAAGTACAAACACAACCTTATTAACTATAACACAACTATTAACTAAGAATTACTTAATAAGAAATACAAAAAATATAACCTGAAAAAATAAGAAAGAGAACAACACAAAACAAAACAACTTCTATGAGATACAAAATAGCTTAAGTACTACCACAATATGATACAAGTTAATTGTATTCTTAACCACTATACAAAGTAACTAAAATAAAACACAAAACAACACTAACACCCCTGAACCACAGCCTCCGGCCCCAGCGTTGACACTTTATGAGGTACACGAAACTTCTCTAAATGGACAACACGGACCTTGGATTGGATGGATGTCCCGAATCGTATATAAATTATGTTCTCTAATAGTAATGATTTTAAAGGGTTCCTTATTTCTTGCAGCCGTTTTATTCCGTGCTGTCCGCAATCGCCGATAAACAATAGTTCCCAACTGTAGTAAACCCTTCGAATGCACCCTCATGTTCTCATTAGCCTTGCATGTTCTCATCATTGCGTTGCCGATGTGTCGGTATAAATTATATTATATTTATTTATATTATGTAAATATCCCGCCAGTACTGCATAAAATAAAATTTTTTTTTTTCTAACTCCTTTAACAACCCACAAAGTTTCACTTCCACTTTCCCGACGTTTCATTAATAATATCATTCAACTTTAATAACTTTTATTTCTCCGACATTTCATCCACCGACCTTATTCCCTCTTAACAAAATCCCACTCCAGGTTCACAGGGGTTGATTGAATTACCATCAAATTGTTAAAATTATGCCTCCCCATAACCTGTTCATCTCTCCATAAATATTTTTTTCGACACAATCTGCCCTTGTTAAAATCACCAGTGACATACATTCCGCAAGGGACGAAAAAACACAAACAGTGTGTTAAATATCTAAGCTTAGTTCTTAACTTTATCTTTAAAGGAATATTGTGAGTACACAATAATAAACACCTTTGTTCATAGTTAATTTATTAACAAACAACTAACATCACAGAACTGTAGGAACACAGGAACTTGTAACCTAGAGGGAGGTAAACAAACAGTCATACCAACTCGATTATCTTTGGCACAGTGCTAATTTTACTTAAATTTTCTAATGCTTTTGAATTGCTTGACTATTCTATCCTCTTCTCTAAATTAAAATCACTATTTTTGTCCTACAGTTTTATTCTCTGGTTTCACTCTCTCTGACAGGACTTAAGCTGTTTCCATTACAAAATCAAACTCTATCTTCTTTTCTTACACAGTCCTCAGGAGTAGAACAGTTCGAGTATTTCCCCTATTCTTTTCAATTGTTTGATCAATGACCTTCGTTAATTAATCCACCACTGTTCCCACCAACTATATGCTGACGACTTTCAAAACTATTTATCCTTTCCTCCCTGTTGAGTTATTAGTTCATTTACCCGTATTCAGGAAGACCTAGATAAGATAAAGTGCTTGAACTAACCTGAATAGACTGAAATGAAATGCTATGAAAACTCAGGTCATTGTAATTTGTTCCAATGCCCTCCTTAAAGCCAACAAAACCTTCCCCATATTAACCTTAAATGCACATCCAAACACGCTCAACAAGTTACTCTGTTAAAAATCTAGTAACCACTTTTGACCACACCCTTTCCTGGAAACCCCATATCACGATAGTCAATAAGCTCATTAATGTTGCAAAAACCCTAAATATTCTATCACTACCAACCCATAACCCCTTGATAAAATATTTTGCCTTCAACCACTCCGACTATTGTCGTGTAGAGGGATCTCTCGAAGGTACTCGAAAACATATAGAGCTGAATCATGAATTGCTCACTGCGGTACCCTCCTGAGGAGATCTCCTGTGTTCCACCTTTAGCACAAGTTAAAGTAGGCCCTTCCCATCCATCCTTAGACAATATTTCCTACTTTCATTCATATACCAATCCATCAGCTCTCAACATCCCTCATACATCTACAGTCTCTTACAATTAAAATCGTCAATCGAATTTACTTTTAAGTACTCAAGCAAATACCATATGAATTTAATTATATAGCTTATTGGCATATTATTGCTGTACATTTGTTATCCTTAAGGGACCGGCCCCATCTTAAAATTATTTTCCTATTCTATTCTATATTTATATAAATATAAATGTAAGTTAAGATTAGACTGAACATGTATAGTAAAAAAAAGGAGAAAAGGGCATAGAGACACTCGCGCTGATAGTAAAAGACTAATTTTATTTCCAACTAGCTACAGTATTTATAGGTACATTAGTTTACATATGATAAAAGAAAGATAACTTAATCCTAAACATAAACACAAATAGTAATCCTTCCAATATTGGCATAACTGCCCCCCTCCAGTTCCTTCGACAGGAGGAACTATACAACAAAACAAAAACCAACACCCAAAAAAAAAAATAAAAGGTAGTGATAATAAAACAGAACTACAAGATACAAAGGAAACTCTACAAAAAGAAAAGAAAAATCTTAATATTAAATACAGAACATGTTACAGCAAATGAACAACATCTGATATTAGAAAGTTTACACCAGTATACAATATAATAGACCTGCAAAGCACAGAAGAATGAGGAGCACACACAAACAACCTTTCTCACACCTGAACGTCGCACTCTGACTGTGAATTCGACTTGAGGGGAGGTACCCTTAATTCCTCGAGATGAACTGTCCGCAGTTTGAAGGGATAATCGACAGCGCGAATCGTGAACAAATTGTTTTCACGGATCGTAACTATTTTGTAGGGTCCTTCATATCGTGCGTCGGTCTTATTGCGCGCTGTTCGCAATCGGCGATATACCACCGTCTCCAATGCTAGCGGCCCCTTCCTAAATACGGCGGCCCTCTGATTGGCCTTGGCGATTCTCATTTGTTTCCCGCGAACCAGTTTATCCCTAACCGTAGTCCAACGCTTTTTCTGTAACTCGCGCAGTCGGCGGATCTCCGTGCTCAACCCAGTATGATTGATCGTAAGCAAATCCCCCCGGTCTCGGCGTTGTTGTCCGAAAACAATTTCTACAGGTGTCAATCCTGTTGCCGTATGGATAGTATTATTATATGCAATAATAGTGCGCGGCATTGCTGTGTACGAGTCCAAGTTACGGCCTAGTTTCAGTAACCGGAGATGTTTCCCTAAGGTGTTGTGCAACCGTTCCACGGCGCCCCTGCCCTTAACGTGGTGAGGAGTGTTCAAACGCCACTGAATCCCCAGCCCCTTGCTCTCGTCACGAATTAACGCATTATTGAACTCCCTACCCCCCCATCGGACACAATTTCCTCAGGCACCCCGTAGAACGCACACCATTGTACTATCGCTTCCCAAATTGCCCCTGGTGTCTTCTCCGCAACCGGATATGCCATCGCTAATTTACTGAAAGTGTCGATCATGGTCACCCGAGATTGCCCTTCACTCGAATATAGGTCCGCCTGTATCGACCGGAGAGGTTCAATGGACGTTGGAGTAACTACTTGTTTTCCTATAGGGGGTTGACGGTCATACTTAGCCCGCTGACATACTGAGCACCGCGCGATGTATTCCCTAACAGTGTGCCCCATCTTCCGCCAGAAGTACAACGTTTTCAACGCTCTCAACGTTTCTTCTACCCCCGGTGATTAGTTTTTCCCTCGTGATGATCGGCCACGATTTGCTGTTGAGCCGAAGCAGTAGGGATCGTCTCCACCTGCCGTAAGCAACGAATGATCGGATAACCCACTCCAATCCTTTCCTGTCGCCACAATCGCTGTAACTTGTCCAAAATAACGCGGTTCCCCACGTAGATATGCATGGCACGACCAGGGGTACTGAACTCCTGAAAGACCCGTTCCAGTTCGACCTCGTCCGTTGTCGCGAGCATGCGCACTAAAACACTAGAAAGCCCCTCGTACTCACTAGCCTGAGTCTCAATCCCTCGACCCTGTTTCGTTCGAAGAATCAACTGGCGTTTTTTGTCATTTATGATCTCATCGGACTCGGGGAGGTCCGCCGGACGCTCAGTAGATACCGCACTGTCCTCGGAAACTTGCCGCACTAAAGGGATTTCCGGGCCGCTTTCCGCACAATCCCGCAGATAGCGTAACGCGAACGGTTCGGCGGTTGTCGTTTCATCCTCCACCGCATTGATCACCAACGCCCTCGATAGCCAATGTGCGACCGCATTTTCTGCGCCTTTCTTGTGGACAACTTGAAAATCGTAGACCGCTAGCCGCTCTTTCCATCGGGAAATCCGCGCTGAGGACTCCTTTAAAGTTCCCAAGTGGATCAACGGTTTGTGATCGGTAAATAGGTCAAATCGACGCCCATAGATGTAAGGCCGAAAATGTTCGACAGCCCAGACCACTGCTAAGAGTTCTCGCTCAATCGCGCTATAACGCCGCTCGGCGTCCTGTAACTTGCGACTCGCGAACGCCAATGGCTTTTCCCCACCCTCGAAATTTTGGGATAACACGGCACCGATCGCAACCTCACTAGCATCCGTTGTGACTTTAAATGTTCTTCGGAAATCGGGGAATGCCAATAATGGTCCTGTGGTTAAGATCTCCTTGCATCTTTCGAAGCTGGCCAGTTGTTCCGACCCTAACTTAAACCGCTTGCCCTTCCTAAGGATGTCCGTTAAGGGGTGCGTCAGTTCCGCTATATTTGGAATAAATTTCCGATAATAGTTGATCATCCCCAAAAACCTACGGACATCACGAACGTTAGTAGGTAGTGGTGCCTCTTGGATTGCCCTGATTCTAGCAGGATCTGGTTGTACCCCTTCCCGCGAAACGATGTGGCCTAAAAATTTGATTTCCCTCAAACCGAATTGTGACTTGTCTTTAGACAGTTTGAGGCCAAACTCTCGCACCCTATCCATGACCTGAGCGAGGTGCTGCACATGATCTTCCTCGTTTCTGCTAAAAATGATGAGGTCATCCATATACACCTGGGAAAAGTGTTCCCCTAATCCCCTCTGAAACTCGTCCATTAACCGCTGGAACGTGAGAGGCGCCCCCTTCAATCCGAACGGCATCCGAACGAACTCGAAATGACCCCTTTCCCACGAGAACGCGGTTTTCGGAATGTCCGCCTCAGCCATTCTGACTTGATGGTACCCACTCTTCAAATCCAAAGTGCTGAATATCGTGGCACCCGATAGACGGTCTAATATATCGTCAATGCGCGGGAGGGGATAACGCTCATCCTTTGTCGCCTCATTCAACTTCCTGAAGTCAACAACGACCCGATATTGTTTGGAATCCCCGCCTTTCTTTTCCACTACCCACAAAGGACTATTAAAAGGAGAGCTGCTGTGTCGAATAATTCCTTGGCGAAGAAGTTCCCCCAATTGCTCCCGTATGATATCTCGCATTGCCTGAGGGTAACGCCTATCCTTGACATATATTGGGTTTTCCTGCTTCAGCGCGATGCTGTGCTCGGTTCTTCCCGTAGTCGGCAAGAATTCCCCCTCTCTATAGAACAAGTCTACATTCCTCTGGAGAACCCGTTCTATCCCGTTTGTGCAATACTCCGCAGCCCCAATTTCCATATTCGAACGCTTAACAGAAAGGGGTTTGTATTCACGGTCACCTATCCGATATCGCCAACTCCTTCGGCTTACGCTCATTATTAGCCCCGCCTCTCGTAAAACATCACACCCTATAATGAGGTCATACCCCGGCATTAGTTTATCGACCACATGTATGTTAATTTCGGTTTCCGTCCCTGCCAACTCTTTCAAGTTAAACAATACTTCCCCCAACGTTTGGCACGACCCGCTCACCGTGGTTGTTGTGCAACTACACTGTCGCTTCCGTCCCCAAATACCCATTTGAATCGCTCCCTGCCGACTAATCAACGAATTGGTACTTCCCGTATCGACAAGAAATTTTACTCCTGACACCTCTAACATCGCCACGGGCAACCTTGTCCATAATTCCCTCGCAACGCTATTGTTAACCAAAATCCCCCTGTGTTGGTTGCCCCCCAATTACCGCACCCTCATTCTGCTCGCGATTGTCTCGGGAATGCGTCCGCCCCAGGGCTCCCCCTTTTCCACGTTTTTT
Organism: Arma custos; assembly: GCA_037127475.1. NCBI lineage: Eukaryota > Metazoa > Arthropoda > Insecta > Hemiptera > Pentatomidae > Arma > Arma custos. The sequence goes on along the minus strand of CM073761.1, from coordinate 68,478,070 downwards.
CCCCTCTTACCTCCTGTCTCCTCACCGTCAGAGTGCTGCGCTCTGAACTTACGCTTTCTTCTTCGGATGAATCACTGCTGGCGTCGTGTCCTCCAGCCCTCCTGGAATTCGGCTGACCTCTCCATCTCTGGTTGTTGACCTCCATTGGTTCGTACTGCTGGTCCTTCCTGTTCGCCCTAGGATTACGTCTCGGGCATTCCCTGGCAACGTGCCCTCTCCTCCCACACTCATAGCACCTTATGAGATTGCATTGAGCTGCTATGTGTCCGCTTTTATTACATTCGTAGCAGCGGCGTTCCTGCTTCCTCCTCTTGTCTTCATGCCTTCCAGTCGTTTGTCTCTGAAACGCCCTGTTGTCGGTGTCCCTATTAGACGTTCTCCTCGGACTCTTCCTGGGTGATTTTACCTCCGTCCATTCTACCTCTGTTCTCTCGGGCCGCGCTTCATTTCGTTCGTATGTATCGATAATCTCGTGAGCGCATTCCACGAAGTCACGATCCCGGGGTAATGAGCCCGGACGATCCAAGTAGTGGTTCAGCTGGACCTTTAAAATTCCTCGGATGAATGTCATTCGTTGATTCCCTTCAGCTTGACCCACTGACTCCACCATCTTTTCCACCAACCTATTATACAGCACGAGGAGTTTCTCAGCGAATTCCCCCTCCGATTGGTCTCGCTTCCTGCTCTCTTTTAGCATGTAGAAGATATCTTCTTCGGGAGTCCACCTTCCTCCGCCATATAATTTTTTTAGGCGGGCCTTCAGCACCTCCCACGGATGCGTTGTATCTCCCTGGATTGTATTAAGAATGCGTCTCGATACGTCCTACGAGCGCTGCCTCTAAGAGCGTTACATCTGACTCCTGAAGCGTGCCATTTTCTTTTCTTGCCTCGTATGGAATAAAATAAGAAAAATTCACAAAAATTACTCAGCCACTCGATACACCTTACTCGATGATGGTAAACTTACGGACAACCCTGAGATAATTGCTGAAATGTTCGCTGGATATTATTCAGAAACTTTCAACCTACCTCCCACTCATCCATGTGTAACAAAAGAAACAAATCCGGAAAATGAAATCACATGCCATCACTCTGAAGCCTCCGATATAATATATAACCGATCGTTTTCTATGTGAGAACTTAGATCAACCCTAAGAAACCTCAAAGGATCATCACCCGGCCCAGATGATATTCACTATGCAATAATCCAACAGCTCCCACAAAACTGTCTAAGCTGGCTACTGAATTTCTATAACCATGTGTGGGAAAGAGGCGAATTTCCCAGCGTCTGGCGACAATCAGAAATAGTGCCAATTCTGAAAACTGGCAAAGACAAGCGCCAAGCAGCTATCGCCCTATATTTCTCACTAGCTGCCTATGTAAGATTATGGAACGCATGGTTAATAAACGCCTTGTGTGGATCTTCGAAAAAAACAATGTTCTCCAGAACTTCCAATGCGGCTTTCGCAGAGGAAGAACAACTATCGATCACTTAGTCCAACTCGAAGCCGAACTACAATACGCATTTATCGAAAAGCAGCAAGCAGTTGTAATCTTCTTCGAGATGATTAAAGCATTTGACCGCACAAGCATAGATATTATTATGAAAAAGCTGACATCTTTAGATCTTTCAGGCAATCTCCTAAAATTTATTCAACAGTTTTTAACACAGCGACAATGTAAAATTCGAATAGGAAACGTGATGTCCCGAGACGTCAATCAAAAAATAGGAGTACCACAAGGATGTGTTCTAAGCACAACTCTCTTTGCGCTGGCAATTAATGACCTGGGAAGAAACTTGCCAAGAGGAGTAAAGGCGCTGCTTTATGTAGACGACCTCGCTATTATGTGTCGCTCAAACGATGTAGATTCAATAAAAGGAAAACTCCAGGAAGCCCTAAATCGACTTAATGCCTGGTCACAATCCGCAGGTCTTGAATTCTCCACAGAAAAAACTAAGTGTGTCCACTTTAGCCGCAAAAGACGAACCCCACCGTCCCCTGAACTTACTCTAGGAGCGACACCTTTGCCATATGTCGAACAATGTAAATTTTTAGGGCTGTTATTCGACAGGCGATTATCTTGGAATACTCATATCATTAATCTTAAAGAAAAATGTATTTCTAAAATTAAAATCTTAAAAGTCCTCTGTAGAACATCATGGGGAGCAGACAGATCAACGATGTTAAGAATATATAAGGCTTTGATCTGTTCCAAAATAGACTATGGGAGCTTTGTATACGGCTCAGCTCGCTTCCAAAGCTTAGCCAAACTCGATACCATCCACAATACCGGAATCCACATTGCCACTGGTGCATTTAGGACAAGCCCCATTTTAAGTATATGTGCTGAGTCTGGGGTCCCACCACTATTATTCAGGCGTCAAAAACTAGCAATGAACTATCTGTCCCGACTATACTTGCAACCCTCACATCCAGCCTATAAGTATATATTTCAACCTAAATTCTCCAGACAGTTCCTACAGACAAGAAATGCAACCTGCCAATCGCAGAAAGATTTTCTTTCGCCATGAATGAATTAAAATCAATAAACGTTAAAATTCTAGATATGAACACACCCCCGTGGACTTACCAACCTCCAAAAATATACCTCCAGCTCTCCAAATTCCGCAAACAAAGCACAACACCTTTACAATATCAGGAAAGATACCAGCAGCTCATCCATACCCTACCAAAACACTCAACTATATATACTGATGGATCGAAGTCTGATAGCTCAACAGGATCTGCTTTTGTTACACCAAACTCAACACACAAGCAAAAACTACACCATCTTTGTAATGTCTATTCAGCCGAATTAAATGCCATCGCATCCGCTCTCTACTTTTGCATGACAGAAATACCAATAGATAATATAACTATAGTATCCGACTCAATTAGCGCTCTCCAAGGATTGAATGATATGTACTCAGACCACCCGATCATTCACCGCATTCACGAATACTTAATAATGCTAGAAGGTATAGGCAAGTCACTGCACTTCGTCTGGGCTCCAGGCCATGTAGGCATCATAGGAAATAAGATGGCCGATAAAGCTGCAAGAGAAGCACTATCCCTCCCGGGTAGAGGCACAGCTATCTTAACTGGCCCAGAGCTTGCACGCTCTCTAAAGGAGTGTGTAAAAAATAGATGGCAATCAATGTGGGACGAAAGCCCATCCAATAAATTAAAACGTATTAAGAAATGCGTAAATCCATGGACTACCTCCAACCGTAGCTACCGCCGTGAAGAAGTGGTAATCACCCGCCTCAGAATAGGCCATAGTCGACTAACCCATGTTTACCTAATGACAAGAGAAGTACCTCCGAAATGTCCAAAATGCAATGGCATCTTGACCATCAGACACCTATTCGAAGAATGCCATTACTATCGACCTGTGCTAAACCAACTCGGGTTACCTTTTAATATCTCAATGGCTCTGAGAGATGACGAATCCACAATAGATGCGGTCATTAAATTCATTACCAAGTGTAAACTGATGACCACCATTTGATGTGAAATATATATGTGTATGTATGTGTATATATAAGTGTTTATGTTTATATGTATATGAATGTGTGGGTGTGCATATGTGTTACACACCTTGTTCCAAGCTAATTTTTCGATAAATAACCAAGTGTTGTTATTATCATCCATTATCTATTACAGCAAAGCAGATATATAACCTATACATAAAATAAAATGAAACTCACTGGTGTGGGCCCGCGTCGGCTGGGGGGAGGGGTGGCCTGGGCTCCGGGGTCGCGCAGAGCATGTTAGCTCCGAAGATCTGAGAGGATTTGGACTTTTCCATGAATGGTCCATTGTAAACATTAGTGGATTGTACTAATGTCCTTAGTGTGGCTGGGTGGTTAACATGGTTTTTATCCACATCCTCTGACCAATCTTCGTGTCATAAATAACAATATAACCACCACTTGACTTGTGGGACTTGGGCGCCTTCTGGACTTCGGCCTACCCCCTCGGGTCTGGGCGCGCCTCTCGCTTCGTTCTTTCTCGGGCCCAGATAGGTGGGTTACCATAACTTAATAACCAGCGGGCGTTGATGACCTAGATGTTTTACGCCCCTAAACCCAAGAAAACAAACAAACAATGTAGTATCATTTCAGAAGTCTAACAGGATTAAGTAAGTGCGGGTAATCCTAACGTCGAAACCGTTGCTCGCATTCCCAGATTTCCGCTTGATGTTCCGCATAACGACAGACGCCAGTGAAATTGCTATCGGGGCGGTTTTGTCACAGAATTTTGCCGAAGGGGAAAAGCCAATCGCATATGCGAGTCGGCGGTTGAACTAGGCGGAAAAACGCTATAGCGCCATCGAACGAGAGCTATTGGCGGTGGTATGGGCGGTGGAACATTTTCGCCCTTACGTTTATAGCAGACGCTTTGAACTGCTGACGGACTATAAACTGCTGGTTTATTTAAGTACCCTTAAGGAGTCCTCACAACGTGTATCGTGGTGGAAAGAGCGACTAGCGGCATATACGTTTAAGGTAATCCATATAAAGGGTGCGTAGAAAACGCGGTGACAGACTGGTTGTCGCGGGATCTGGTTGTTAATGCAATCGACGAAGAAGGAACTTCGGCAGAACCATTCGCTTTGCGCTATTTAAGGGATTGGGCTGAGAGCGGACCGGATATTCCATTAGTAAGGCAGGATTCATAGGAAAGCGCGGCTTCATCGGAACGTCCTCGGGAGTAACCGCAGGTTGACGAAATCATAAACGACAAGAAATTGCAAATCGTTATCCGGTCGAAATAGGAATCTGGGACGGAAACCAGGGCTAGCATTTATGAGGGGTTGTCGACAGTGATAGTGTGTTTTCCGGTGACGGTAGAGGATACGGAAATGGAACGATTTTTTCAGAATTAGGTGTCCCCGGCCATACGTGCCAATTATTTCAGGCAATAAAACCATTACCGAGAAGCTTCAGCGGTTATTGAGGCAAGAGAGAATAGGGGCCTGTTTTCCGGTGATACGGTGTTTACGTCAGTTCGAAACTGTTCCCGATCCGACAATTCAACAGCAAATTATTGTCGATCATCATGGGGGCAAATCAAATCATCGCGGGGTAGAGGAGACAGTGCGCGTACTCAAACGTCTGTACTATTGGAAAGCCATGGGTCGCACGGTTAAGGAGTATATTGATCAGTGTCCTGTGTGTCAACGTGGGAAATACGATAGACAACCACCGGTGGCGGAACAGGTAATTACCACCACAGCACTAGAGCCCCTTCAAGTCGTGCAAATGGACATTTATTCGAATGAGGGACAGTCCTGGCTCACTGCGATAGATACATTTAGCAAGATCGCAATGGCTTATCCCATCGAGGAGAAGACACCAAGGGGAGTATGGGAGGGAGTGCTGCAATGGTGCGCGACTTACGGGGTGCCCGAGCAGATTGTTTCGGATTGCGGGCGTGAGTTTGATAATACTTTGATTAGGGAAAAGAGAACTATGCTGGGAATTACGAGGCGATTAAATACCCTCCACCATGTAAAGGGCAGAGGCGCGGTATAGCGCCTTCATAATACGCTTGGGAACACCTTCGGCTTCTCAAATTAGGGCGGAATCTAGATTCATACAATGCAATGCTAAGAGCGGTTATAGCCTATAACAATACGATTCATTCGGTCCAGTTGAGATTGTGTTTGGTTAAGCAAGGCGCGTTCGTGGGGATTTACTGACGTATACTACCGCGGAATGATGGGCGAAACTTTCCCGGAGACGTGTGGACAGAAATCGTCACGGCGTTACGTTCGCGAGAAATTAATTAAAGAAACCTAGAGGTCTTTTCTTTAATTAATTTCTCGCGAACGTAACGCCGTGACGATTTCTGTCCACACGTCTCCGGGAAAGTTTCGCCCATCATTCCGCGGTAGTATACGTCAGTAAATCCCCACGAACGCGCCTTGCTTAACCAAACACAATCTCAACTGGACCGAATGAATCGTATTGTTATAGGCTATAACCGCTCTTAGCATTGCATTGTATGAATCTAGATTCCGCCCTAATTTGAGAAGCCGAAGGTGTTCCCAAGCGTATTATGAAGGCGCTATACCGCGCCTCTGCCCTTTACATGGTGGAGGGTATTTAATCGCCTCGTAATTCCCAGCATAGTTCTCTTTTCCCTAATCAAAGTATTATCAAACTCACGCCCGCAATCCGAAACAATCTGCTCGGGCACCCCGTAAGTCGCGCACCATTGCAGCACTCCCTCCCATACTCCCCTTGGTGTCTTCTCCTCGATGGGATAAGCCATTGCGATCTTGCTAAATGTATCTATCGCAGTGAGCCAGGACTGTCCCTCATTCGAATAAATGTCCATTTGCACGACTTGAAGGGGCTCTAGTGCTGTGGTGGTAATTACCTGTTCCGCCACCGGTGGTTGTCTATCGTATTTCCCACGTTGACACACAGGACACTGATCAATATACTCCTTAACCGTGCGACCCATGGCTTTCCAATAGTACAGACGTTTGAGTACGCGCACTGTCTCCTCTACCCCGCGATGATTTGATTTGCCCCCATGATGATCGACAATAATTTGCTGTTGAATTGTCGGATCGGGAACAGTTTCGAACTGACGTAAACACCGTATCACCGGAAAACAGGCCCCTATTCTCTCTTGCCTCAATAACCGCTGAAGCTTCTCGGTAATGGTTTTATTGCCTGAAATAATTGGCACGTATGGCCGGGGACACCTAATTCTGAAAAAATCGTTCCATTTCCGTATCCTCTACCGTCACCGGAAAACACACTATCACTGTCGACAACCCCTCATAAATGCTAGCCCTGGTTTCCGTCCCAGATTCCTATTTCGACCGGATAACGATTTGCAATTTCTTGTCGTTTATGATTTCGTCAACCTGCGGTTACTCCCGAGGACGTTCCGATGAAGCCGCGCTTTCCTATGAATCCTGCCTTACTAATGGAATATCCGGTCCGCTCTCAGCCCAATCCCTTAAATAGCGCAAAGCGAATGGTTCTGCCGAAGTTCCTTCTTCGTCGATTGCATTAACAACCAGATCCCGCGACAACCAGTCTGTCACCGCGTTTTCTACGCACCCTTTATATGGATTACCTTAAACGTATATGCCGCTAGTCGCTCTTTCCACCACGATACACGTTGTGAGGACTCCTTAAGGGTACTTAAATAAACCAGCAGTTTATAGTCCGTCAGCAGTTCAAAGCGTCTGCTATAAACGTAAGGGCGAAAATGTTCCACCGCCCATACCACCGCCAATAGCTCTCGTTCGATGGCGCTATAGCGTTTTTCCGCCTAGTTCAACCGCCGACTCGCATATGCGATTGGCTTTTCCCCTTCGGCAAAATTCTGTGACAAAACCGCCCCGATAGCAATTTCACTGGCGTCTGTCGTTATGCGGAACATCAAGCGGAAATCTGGGAATGCGAGCAACGGTTTCGACGTTAGGATTACCCGCACTTACTTAATCCTGTTAGACTTCTGAAATGATACTACATTGTTTGTTTGTTTTCTTGGGTTTAGGGGCGTAAAACATCTAGGTCATCAACGCCCGCTGGTTATTAAGTTATGGTAACCCACCTATCTGGGCCCGAGAAAGAACGAAGCGAGAGGTGCGCCCAGACCCGAGGGGGTAGGCCGAAGTCCAGAAGGCGCCCAAGTCCCACAAGTCAAGTGGTGGTTATATTGTTATTTATGACACGAAGATTGGTCAGAGGATGTGGATAAAAACCATGTTAACCACCCAGCCACACTAAGGACATTAGTACAATCCACTAATGTTTACAATGGACCATTCATGGAAAAGTCCAAATCCTCTCAGATCTTCGGAGCTAACATGCTCTGCGCGACCCCGGAGCCCAGGCCACCCCTCCCCCCAGCCGACGCGGGCCCACACCAGTGAGTTTCATTTTATTTTATGTATAGGTTATATATCTGCTTTGCTGTAATAGATAATGGATGATAATAACAACACTTGGTTATTTATCGAAAAATTAGCTTGGAACAAGGTGTGTAACACATATGCACACCCACACATTCATATACATATAAACATAAACACTTATATATACACATACATACACATATATATTTCACATCAAATGGTGGTCATCAGTTTACACTTGGTAATGAATTTAATGACCGCATCTATTGTGGATTCGTCATCTCTCAGAGCCATTGAGATATTAAAAGGTAACCCGAGTTGGTTTAGCACAGGTCGATAGTAATGGCATTCTTCGAATAGGTGTCTGATGGTCAAGATGCCATTGCATTTTGGACATTTCGGAGGTACTTCTCTTGTCATTAGGTAAACATGGGTTAGTCGACTATGGCCTATTCTGAGGCGGGTGATTACCACTTCTTCACGGCGGTAGCTACGGTTGGAGGTAGTCCATGGATTTACGCATTTCTTAATACGTTTTAATTTATTGGATGGGCTTTCGTCCCACATTGATTGCCATCTATTTTTTACACACTCCTTTAGAGAGCGTGCAAGCTCTGGGCCAGTTAAGATAGCTGTGCCTCTACCCGGGAGGGATAGTGCTTCTCTTGCAGCTTTATCGGCCATCTTATTTCCTATGATGCCTACATGGCCTGGAGCCCAGACGAAGTGCAGTGACTTGCCTATACCTTCTAGCATTATTAAGTATTCGTGAATGCGGTGAATGATCGGGTGGTCTGAGTACATATCATTCAATCCTTGGAGAGCGCTAATTGAGTCGGATACTATAGTTATATTATCTATTGGTATTTCTGTCATGCAAAAGTAGAGAGCGGATGCGATGGCATTTAATTCGGCTGAATAGACATTACAAAGATGGTGTAGTTTTTGCTTGTGTGTTGAGTTTGGTGTAACAAAAGCAGATCCTGTTGAGCTATCAGACTTCGATCCATCAGTATATATAGTTGAGTGTTTTGGTAGGGTATGGATGAGCTGCTGGTATCTTTCCTGATATTGTAAAGGTGTTGTGCTTTGTTTGCGGAATTTGGAGAGCTGGAGGTATATTTTTGGAGGTTGGTAAGTCCACGGGGGTGTGTTCATATCTAGAATTTTAACGTTTATTGATTTTAATTCATTCATGGCGAAAGAAAATCTTTCTGCGATTGGCAGTGTTGCATTTCTTGTCTGTAGGAACTGTCTGGAGAATTTAGGTTGAAATATATACTTATAGGCTGGATGTGAGGGTTGCAAGTATAGTCGGGACAGATAGTTCATTGCTAGTTTTTGACGCCTGAATAATAGTGGTGGGACCCCAGACTCAGCACATATACTTAAAATGGGGCTTGTCCTAAATGCACCAGTGGCAATGTGGATTCCGGTATTGTGGATGGTATCGAGTTTGGCTAAGCTTTGGAAGCGAGCTGAGCCGTATACAAAGCTCCCATAGTCTATTTTGGAACAGATCAAAGCCTTATATATTCTTAACATCGTTGATCTGTCTGCTCCCCATGATGTTCTACAGAGGACTTTTAAGATTTTAATTTTAGAAATACATTTTTCTTTAAGATTAATGATATGAGTATTCCAAGATAATCGCCTGTCGAATAACAGCCCTAAAAATTTACATTGTTCGACATATGGCAAAGGTGTCGCTCCTAGAGTAAGTTCAGGGGACGGTGGGGTTCGTCTTTTGCGGCTAAAGTGGACACACTTAGTTTTTTCTGTGGAGAATTCAAGACCTGCGGATTGTGACCAGGCATTAAGTCGATTTAGGGCTTCCTGGAGTTTTCCTTTTATTGAATCTACATCGTTTGAGCGACACATAATAGCGAGGTCGTCTACATAAAGCAGCGCCTTTACTCCTCTTGGCAAGTTTCTTCCCAGGTCATTAATTGCCAGCGCAAAGAGAGTTGTGCTTAGAACACATCCTTGTGGTACTCCTATTTTTTGATTGACGTCTCGGGACATCACGTTTCCTATTCGAATTTTACATTGTCGCTGTGTTAAAAACTGTTGAATAAATTTTAGGAGATTGCCTGAAAGATCTAAAGATGTCAGCTTTTTCATAATAATATCTATGCTTGTGCGGTCAAATGCTTTAATCATCTCGAAGAAGATTACAACTGCTTGCTGCTTTTCGATAAATGCGTATTGTAGTTCGGCTTCGAGTTGGACTAAGTGATCGATAGTTGTTCTTCCTCTGCGAAAGCCGCATTGGAAGTTCTGGAGAACATTGTTTTTTTCGAAGATCCACACAAGGCGTTTATTAACCATGCGTTCCATAATCTTACATAGGCAGCTAGTGAGAAATATAGGGCGATAGCTGCTTGGCGCTTGTCTTTGCCAGTTTTCAGAATTGGCACTATTTCTGATTGTCGCCAGACGCTGGGAAATTCGCCTCTTTCCCACACATGGTTATAGAAATTCAGTAGCCAGCTTAGACAGTTTTGTGGGAGCTGTTGGATTATTGCATAGTGAATATCATCTGGGCCGGGTGATGATCCTTTGAGGTTTCTTAGGGTTGATCTAAGTTCTCACATAGAAAACGATCGGTTATATATTATATCGGAGGCTTCAGAGTGATGGCATGTGATTTCATTTTCCGGATTTGTTTCTTTTGTTACACATGGATGAGTGGGAGGTAGGTTGAAAGTTTCTGAATAATATCCAGCGAACATTTCAGCAATTATCTCAGGGTTGTCCGTAAGTTTACCATCATCGAGTAAGGTGTATCGAGTGGCTGAGTAATTTTTGTGAATTTTTCTTATTTTATTCCATACGAGGCAAGAAAAGAAAATGGCACGCTTCAGGAGTCAGATGTAACGCTCTTAGAGGCAGCGCTCGTAGGACGTATCGAGACGCATTCTTAATACAATCCAGGGAGATACAACGCATCCGTGGGAGGTGCTGAAGGCCCGCCTAAAAAAATTATATGGCGGAGGAAGGTGGACTCCCGAAGAAGATATCTTCTACATGCTAAAAGAGAGCAGGAAGCGAGACCAATCGGAGGGGGAATTCGCTGAGAAACTCCTCGTGCTGTATAATAGGTTGGTGGAAAAGATGGTGGAGTCAGTGGGTCAAGCTGAAGGGAATCAACGAATGACATTCATCCGAGGAATTTTAAAGGTCCAGCTGAACCACTACTTGGATCGTCCGGGCTCATTACCCCGGGATCGTGACTTCGTGGAATGCGCTCACGAGATTATCGATACATACGAACGAAATGAAGCGCGGCCCGAGAGAACAGAGGTAGAATGGACGGAGGTAAAATCACCCAGGAAGAGTCCGAGGAGAACGTCTAATAGGGACACCGACAACAGGGCGTTTCAGAGACAAACGACTGGAAGGCATGAAGACAAGAGGAGGAAGCAGGAACGCCGCTGCTACGAATGTAATAAAAGCGGACACATAGCAGCTCAATGCAATCTCATAAGGTGCTATGAGTGTGGGAGGAGAGGGCACGTTGCCAGGGAATGCCCGAGACGTAATCCTAGGGCGAACAGGAAGGACCAGCAGTACGAACCAATGGAGGTCAACAACCAGAGATGGAGAGGTCAGCCGAATTCCAGGAGGGCTGGAGGACACGACGCCAGCAGTGATTCATCCGAAGAAGAAAGCGTAAGTTCAGAGCGCAGCACTCTGACGGTGAGGAGACAGGAGGTAAGAGGGGAAAAAACGTGGAAAAGGGGGAGCCCTGGGGCGGACGCATTCCCGAGACAATCGCGAGCAGAATGAGGGTGCGGTAATTGGGGGGCAACCAACACAGGGGGATTTTTGTTAACAATAGCGTTGCGAGGGAATTATGGACAAGGTTGCCCGTGGCGATGTTAGAGGTGTCAGGAGTAAAATTTCTTGTCGATACGGGAAGTACCAATTCGTTGATTAGTCGGCAGGGAGCGATTCAAATGGGTATTTGGGGACGGAAGCGACAGTGTAGTTGCACAACAACCACGGTGAGCGGGTCGTGCCAAACGTTGGGGGAAGTATTGTTTAACTTGAAAGAGTTGGCAGGGACGGAAACCGAAATTAACATACATGTGGTCGATAAACTAATGCCGGGGTATGACCTCATTATAGGGTGTGATGTTTTACGAGAGGCGGGGCTAATAATGAGCGTAAGCCGAAGGAGTTGGCGATATCGGATAGGTGACCGTGAATACAAACCCCTTTCTGTTAAGCGTTCGAATATGGAAATTGGGGCTGCGGAGTATTGCACAAACGGGATAGAACGGGTTCTCCAGAGGAATGTAGACTTGTTCTATAGAGAGGGGGAATTCTTGCCGACTACGGGAAGAACCGAGCACAGCATCGCGCTGAAGCAGGAAAACCCAATATATGTCAAGGATAGGCGTTACCCTCAGGCAATGCGAGATATCATACGGGAGCAATTGGGGGAACTTCTTCGCCAAGGAATTATTCGACACAGCAGCTCTCCTTTTAATAGTCCTTTGTGGGTAGTGGAAAAGAAAGGCGGGGATTCCAAACAATATCGGGTCGTTGTTGACTTCAGGAAGTTGAATGAGGCGACAAAGGATGAGCGTTATCCCCTCCCGCGCATTGACGATATATTAGACCGTCTATCGGGTGCCACGATATTCAGCACTTTGGATTTGAAGAGTGGGTACCATCAAGTCAGAATGGCTGAGGCGGACATTCCGAAAACCGCGTTCTCGTGGGAAAGGGGTCATTTCGAGTTCGTTCGGATGCCGTTCGGATTGAAGGGGGCGCCTCTCACGTTCCAGCGGTTAATGGACGAGTTTCAGAGGGGATTAGGGGAACACTTTTCCCAGGTGTATATGGATGACCTCATCATTTTTAGCAGAAACGAGGAAGATCATGTGCAGCACCTCGCTCAGGTCATGGATAGGGTGCGAGAGTTTGGCCTCAAACTGTCTAAAGACAAGTCACAATTCGGTTTGAGGGAAATCAAATTTTTAGGCCACATCGTTTCGCGGGAAGGGGTACAACCAGATCCTGCTAGAATCAGGGCAATCCAAGAGGCACCACTACCTACTAACGTTCGTGATGTCCGTAGGTTTTTGGGGATGATCAACTATTATCGGAAATTTATTCCAAATATAGCGGAACTGACGCACCCCTTAACGGACATCCTTAGGAAGGGCAAGCGGTTTAAGTTAGGGTCGGAACAACTGGCCAGCTTCGAAAGATGCAAGGAGATCTTAACCACAGGACCATTATTGGCATTCCCCGATTTCCGAAGAACATTTAAAGTCACAACGGATGCTAGTGAGGTTGCGACCGGTGCCGTGTTATCCCAAAATTTCGAGGGTGGGGAAAAGCCATTGGCGTTCGCGAGTCGCAAGTTACAGGACGCCGAGCGGCGTTATAGCGCGATTGAGCGAGAACTCTTAGCAGTGGTCTGGGCTGTCGAACATTTTCGGCCTTACATCTATGGGCGTCGATTTGACCTATTTACCGATCACAAACCGTTGATCCACTTGGGAACTTTAAAGGAGTCCTCAGCGCGGATTTCCCGATGGAAAGAGCGGCTAGCGGTCTACGATTTTCAAGTTGTCCACAAGAAAGGCGCAGAAAATGCGGTCGCACATTGGCTATCGAGGGCGTTGGTGATCAATGCGGTGGAGGATGAAACGACAACCGCCGAACCGTTCGCGTTACGCTATCTGCGGGATTGTGCGGAAAGCGGCCCGGAAATCCCTTTAGTGCGGCAAGTTTCCGAGGACAGTGCGGTATCTACTGAGCGTCCGGCGGACCTCCCCGAGTCCGATGAGATCATAAATGACAAAAAACGCCAGTTGATTCTTCGAACGAAACAGGGTCGAGGGATTGAGACTCAGGCTAGTGAGTACGAGGGGCTTTCTAGTGTTTTAGTGCGCATGCTCGCGACAACGGACGAGGTCGAACTGGAACGGGTCTTTCAGGAGTTCAGTACCCCTGGTCGTGCCATGCATATCTACGTGGGGAACCGCGTTATTTTGGACAAGTTACAGCGATTGTGGCGACAGGAAAGGATTGGAGTGGGTTATCCGATCATTCGTTGCTTACGGCAGGTGGAGACGATCCCTACTGCTTCGGCTCAACAGCAAATCGTGGCCGATCATCACGAGGGAAAAACTAATCACCGGGGGTAGAAGAAACGTTGAGAGCGTTGAAAACGTTGTACTTCTGGCGGAAGATGGGGCACACTGTTAGGGAATACATCGCGCGGTGCTCAGTATGTCAGCGGGCTAAGTATGACCGTCAACCCCCTATAGGAAAACAAGTAGTTACTCCAACGTCCATTGAACCTCTCCGGTCGATACAGGCGGACCTATATTCGAGTGAAGGGCAATCTCGGGTGACCATGATCGACACTTTCAGTAAATTAGCGATGGCATATCCGGTTGCGGAGAAGACACCAGGGGCAATTTGGGAAGCGATAGTACAATGGTGTGCGTTCTACGGGGTGCCTGAGGAAATTGTGTCCGATGGGGGTAGGGAGTTCAATAATGCGTTAATTCGTGACGAGAGCAAGGGGCTGGGGATTCAGTGGCGTTTGAACACTCCTCACCACGTTAAGGGCAGGGGCGCCGTGGAACGGTTGCACAACACCTTAGGGAAACATCTCCGGTTACTGAAACTAGGCCGTAACTTGGACTCGTACACAGCAATGCCGCGCACTATTATTGCATATAATAATACTATCCATACGGCAACAGGATTGACACCTGTAGAAATTGTTTTCGGACAACAACGCCGAGACCGGGGGGATTTGCTTACGATCAATCATACTGGGTTGAGCACGGAGATCCGCCGACTGCGCGAGTTACAGAAAAAGCGTTGGACTACGGTTAGGGATAAACTGGTTCGCGGGAAACAAATGAGAATCGCCAAGGCCAATCAGAGGGCCGCCGTATTTAGGAAGGGGCCGCTAGCATTGGAGACGGTGGTATATCGCCGATTGCGAACAGCGCGCAATAAGACCGACGCACGATATGAAGGACCCTACAAAATAGTTACGATCCGTGAAAACAATTTGTTCACGATTCGCGCTGTCGATTATCCCTTCAAACTGCGGACAGTTCATCTCGAGGAATTAAGGGTACCTCCCCTCAAGTCGAATTCACAGTCAGAGTGCGACGTTCAGGTGTGAGAAAGGTTGTTTGTGTGTGCTCCTCATTCTTCTGTGCTTTGCAGGTCTATTATATTGTATACTGGTGTAAACTTTCTAATATCAGATGTTGTTCATTTGCTGTAACATGTTCTGTATTTAATATTAAGATTTTTCTTTTCTTTTTGTAGAGTTTCCTTTGTATCTTGTAGTTCTGTTTTATTATCACTACCTTTTATTTTTTTTTTTGGGTGTTGGTTTTTGTTTTGTTGTATAGTTCCTCCTGTCGAAGGAACTGGAGGGGGGCAGTTATGCCAATATTGGAAGGATTACTATTTGTGTTTATGTTTAGGATTAAGTTATCTTTCTTTTATCATATGTAAACTAATGTACCTATAAATACTGTAGCTAGTTGGAAATAAAATTAGTCTTTTACTATCAGCGCGAGTGTCTCTATGCCCTTTTCTCCTTTTTTTTACTATACATGTTCAGTCTAATCTTAACTTACATTTATATTTATATAAATATAGAATAGAATAGGAAAATAATTTTAAGATGGGGCCGGTCCCTTAAGGATAACAAATGTACAGCAATAATATGCCAATAAGCTATATAATTAAATTCATATGGTATTTGCTTGAGTACTTAAAAGTAAATTCGATTGACGATTTTAATTGTAAGAGACTGTAGATGTATGAGGGATGTTGAGAGCTGATGGATTGGTATATGAATGAAAGTAGGAAATATTGTCTAAGGATGGATGGGAAGGGCCTACTTTAACTTGTGCTAAAGGTGGAACACAGGAGATCTCCTCAGGAGGGTACCGCAGTGAGCAATTCATGATTCAGCTCTATATGTTTTCGAGTACCTTCGAGAGATCCCTCTACACGACAATAGTCGGAGTGGTTGAAGGCAAAATATTTTATCAAGGGGTTATGGGTTGGTAGTGATAGAATATTTAGGGTTTTTGCAACATTAATGAGCTTATTGACTATCGTGATATGGGGTTTCCAGGAAAGGGTGTGGTCAAAAGTGGTTACTAGATTTTTAACAGAGTAACTTGTTGAGCGTGTTTGGATGTGCATTTAAGGTTAATATGGGGAAGGTTTTGTTGGCTTTAAGGAGGGCATTGGAACAAATTACAATGACCTGAGTTTTCATAGCATTTCATTTCAGTCTATTCAGGTTAGTTCAAGCACTTTATCTTATCTAGGTCTTCCTGAATACGGGTAAATGAACTAATAACTCAACAGGGAGGAAAGGATAAATAGTTTTGAAAGTCGTCAGCATATAGTTGGTGGGAACAGTGGTGGATTAATTAACGAAGGTCATTGATCAAACAATTGAAAAGAATAGGGGAAATACTCGAACTGTTCTACTCCTGAGGACTGTGTAAGAAAAGAAGATAGAGTTTGATTTTGTAATGGAAACAGCTTAAGTCCTGTCAGAGAGAGTGAAACCAGAGAATAAAACTGTAGGACAAAAATAGTGATTTTAATTTAGAGAAGAGGATAGAATAGTCAAGCAATTCAAAAGCATTAGAAAATTTAAGTAAAATTAGCACTGTGCCAAAGATAATCGAGTTGGTATGACTGTTTGTTTACCTCCCTCTAGGTTACAAGTTCCTGTGTTCCTACAGTTCTGTGATGTTAGTTGTTTGTTAATAAATTAACTATGAACAAAGGTGTTTATTATTGTGTACTCACAATATTCCTTTAAAGATAAAGTTAAGAACTAAGCTTAGATATTTAACACACTGTTTGTGTTTTTTCGTCCCTTGCGGAATGTATGTCACTGGTGATTTTAACAAGGGCAGATTGTGTCGAAAAAAATATTTATGGAGAGATGAACAGGTTATGGGGAGGCATAATTTTAACAATTTGATGGTAATTCAATCAACCCCTGTGAACCTGGAGTGGGATTTTGTTAAGAGGGAATAAGGTCGGTGGATGAAATTTCGGAGAAATAAAAGTTATTAAAGTTGAATGATATTATTAATGAAACGTCGGGAAAGTGGAAGTGAAACTTTGTGGGTTGTTAAAGGAGTTAGAAAAAAAAAAAATTTTATTTTATGCAGTACTGGCGGGATATTTACATAATGAAGCAAAATCTTAAAATAAAAAATAATCGGCATTGGTTTTCGGAAGCGAACTATACTCTTATACTACAACACTAGACCTGATTGACATGATTCACAACATGAGAAAATATACTTTCATAACAATGAAAAAATGTATCAACTTTGGGAAAAATGTATAGAAAATGAAGGTAAATGTTTTTAATAAAAAATATTTCATAAAGTGTGGAAAACTTCTGTCCTCTGAGGGTGCTTTGGTACTTGTCTGTTTTGATGTCCGTTAACAGCGCGCTCAGGTGTCACCTCACCTATTGGACTATATCAGGTTATGCTGCCTACAATTTATTTCAAATAGTATTGTCTTTCATTATCATAGAACAGATAAAAATATTATATTATTCTGTTTCATTACAATATTAAACTGACAGAAATAGAGTTTATATAGAAGAAAAGAAAGTCAGAATTAATAACCAAAGGGGAATAAACTTAAACATATCAATCATGTCAAATATATATATAACTTAAGTGTCGTGACACGGATAATATAAAAAAAAAAGAGAATAAAAGGAACGAAATGAGACTCACTCTTAGACTTCTGAAATGATACTGATTTATTCTGTCTTATAATCCTGCTTTTATATCTTTTGTAGTGCTTATATTTACAATTATGGTATTAACAATAATACTGTCCTAGTAACACTTGTAACTCCCCCTTACCAGTTTCCGAACAATCCTCGGAAACTCTTACAAACTAATACAATAAAAAAATAAAATAGACTCTTATAACGTATCACAATAACAGAAAATGAAATACTAGATACTGTACACTTCACCAATCTACCTATAATAAAACAAAATACAATAAAGAAAGAAAGTCTTTTACACATGTAGTACATAATATAGTACACATAACGTAGAACTCAATCGTTGCAATACAAAAACAGCCAGAACAAAAATCTTAACTCTCCTATTATCACAATTACAAAGTGAGATACAACTCATACATGTTTCTGTATCTGTATTTACGGGAGGATACTCCAGTAGCTACCCAACCGACAGTTCTCGTGCTTAGGGATCTTCAATTGTTCGATATGGACCGTCCTTCTCCAATGTGGGGCAGTCAAGCTTTCGATGGTAATCACATTGTGTTCCCGGATCACGGTCACCCTGAATGGTCCTTCGTATCGCGACGGTTCTTTCCCTCTATTGGACCCTAGTTTCCGGTACACAATCGTCCCGATTGCCACTCCCCTGTCGCATCCCGCACAGCCAAATTCCCTCGCGCCACCCTCTTTGCTTTCTCGGCTCGAATTTTAGGATGAGTCTTTTTCCACAATGCTCGCATTTCCAGGCGGTTATTTACCATTGGTAGCTCATCTTCTGTGGCCCCTCTAAAATCCCTCCGACGATCCCTCAAGCCGAAAGGTATCTCAAACGGCGAGAACCCCGTGACCTATCCATGAGTGATTGAATGCGACGATGGCTTTGCTCATGGGAACGTCTGGTTCCAGCCCATTCTCTCATTGGTATACCCGCAGATGCTCGCTGAGGGTGCCGTGAAGACGCTCAATGCATCCTCTGCTTTTAGGATGTCCCGGCGTGTTGAGTTTCCACACGTTCGAGGTGCGTCTAAAACGCGCATCTCCTCCCGAATAGCCGCGTTGTCGAACTCTCGACCACCGTCTGAGGAGATCTGTTCTGGGACCCCGTAAAACTGAAACCAGCGTTGTAACGCCGCTATCACCGCATCCTTCAATCGTTCCTGTACCGGATAGGCCATGGCTACCTTGCTAAATAGATCCACCATTGTCCCCCATTTATATCCTCTCCAGGTAAACGTGTCGATTTGGATATCCATGTGAGGCGCTTCCGCTGTGGCTGTCTCTTCTTGTGTGACCTTCGGCGGATGTCGATCATATTTTGTGCGTAGGCATACTTCACAAGTCCCAATGATGTCGCTCACCGTCTTCTTCATATTCACCCAGAAATACCTCCGCTGCAATGCCATCAGAGTCTCTGAAATACCCCGGTGGTTGGTCTTTCCTTGGTGATGAGCTATGGTCACTTCCTTCTGCCGCTCCTCTTCTCTGATGGTCTCCACCATGCGTTTGCAGCGAACAAAGCTGCGGTCTAACCCAATGCGTTCCGATTTCCATACCCTCTGAATTTTGTCCCAGATAGAAGCGTTTCCCACATAGATGTTGTGTAGTTTCCCCTGCTTCGACACATCTTTCAGGACTCTACAAATTTGGTCGTCTCCGACCCCAGGCTGGACCCATACAGTAATGACGCTGCTCGTGCTATATTTTTCGAAGTCGATCTTCAGTAGACCGGATGTCCGGGTTTTCCAAATTACTTGACGCCTCTTGCTATTAATAATTTCATCTATTTCTTCCATACTATCCGGTCTGTCTTCTGTGGAACTATCATCGGATGGTAGCTCTTGGCCTCCCGTTGCTTCGCCTCCTTCTCTCTCCGGTGTCCATTCACTCAGGAATTGCCGTACGTCTCGTGACGATTCCCCCACCTCTTCTACCGCGTTCGTTGTAATGGCCTGAGACAACCGACAACCAGTCCGTTACAACGTTCTCCTTCCCCGGTTTGTAGATCACGTCCATGTTGTATTGAGGCAGGAACTCCTTCCACCTGGACACTCTCGCCGATGTCTCTTTAAGTCTTCCGATCCATTGGAGTGACCTATGATCGGTGTGTACTCGGAACCTCCTTCCGAAGATGTACGGCCGGAAATGCTTTACTGCCCACACAATAGCAAGCAATTCTCTCTCCAACGCGCTATTTCTCGTCTCCGCGTCTGTCAGCCGTCTACTTGCGTAAGCTATTGGACGTTCGCCCTCGGCCTCCCCTTGCGACAATACTGCCCCCAACGCATATTCGCTTGCATCCGTCGTTAACGCGAAGAGTTTCTGAAAGTCCGGAAACGCTAGCACGGGTTTTTCTTGCAGCCTTTCCATACATTTTCGAATATTATTCTCCATGACAGGCGTGACGACTATCCTCGACCCTTTTCTGAGCAGCTTTTTAAGAGGGACGAGATATGCTGCCATGTCCGGTATGAATCTCCTGTAATAGTTGAGGGTTCCCAGAAGGCGACGAATACCCTTGACATCATGCGGCACCACCATCTTGCGAATCACCTCCACTTTAGTTGCGTCAGGTTTGACCCCTTCCCTGGAAATATTATGACCTAAGAAAGTTATTTGTTCTTGCCCCATAATCGATTTCTCTTGGGACAGCTTGAGGCCAAACTCCCTTATCTTCGCGAAAACTCTGCGCAGATGTTCCACGTGTTCCGTCTCGGTCTTGCTAAAGACAAGGAGGTCGTCCATGTAGACTTGACAGAAAGATTCTCCTAAGCCTCTGAGGAATTCGTCCATCAAGCGCTGGAAGGTGAGGCCAAACGGCATGCGCGTGAACTCGTTATGTCCCCTCTCGAAGCTAAATGCAGTTTTATGTTGATCGCGAGGGTGCACCTTAATCTGATGGTATCCCGCTTTAAGGTCGAGCATACTGAAGTTGGTTGCCCCGCTCAGCCTATCTAGAATATCCTCGAACCGCGGGATCGGATATCTCTCATCAAAAGTGTTATCATTAAGTTTCCAATAGTCTACCACCACTCTGTAACGGTCTTTCCCATTCCCCGGTAAACTCTTCTTCCTAACCGCCCATAGAGGACTGTTATACGGCGACGTACTGTTGACGATGATCCCCTGTTCCTTGAGGGAATTGAGTTCTTCACGGATATGGGCCCGAAGTGCCTGAGGATATCTCCGTTCCTTCACGTATGTAATTCTGTATTGTTTCAGGGGAACCTCGTGCACCGTCTAGCGCGTTACCCCTAAAACATCCCCCTCCTGAAAAAAAATATCCCGGAACACCCTCTTAATGTCCCCCCTCCAGTCACCGATTTTGGTTACCGCCCCTATTTGCGTTTCCACGCCTCTTTCAATACCTCTACCACTACGTACGCGCCCCAATTCTGATATCCCATTTCCCACGATTGATCTTCACTCTCGATTTGATTTTATTGCCCAAAAATAATTGGCACGTATGGCCGGGGACACCTAATTCTGAAAAAATCGTTCCATTTACGTATCGTCTACCGCGGGATCGGATATCTCTCATCAACAGTGTTATCATTAAGTTTCCAATAATCTACCACCACTCTGTAACGGTCTTTTCCATCCCCCGGTAAGGGAAAGACCGATACAGAGACTCAGAAGGGGTCTCTCCGGCTCGTATGGGGATCCCACGTATCTCTAGGCTCTTGGATAATAAGCCCTGTTCACTTTTGTTTAGGCGTACCTCCAAATTCCCCACTCGTGCCTTGAGCACTTTATTTTCCGCTAAGATCTCCTCAATATATTTATTTTGTCCCTCTAGGTGTTTTTCGATAGATGTTAGTCTCTCATTCATTTCAACCTTGATCTTTTTTATCTCCCCCTGGACATTATGATCGGAATGTTTTATTGCCTCTAATATTTCCATGAGTGAAGGTTGTGTTATTTTAATCGGAAATTTGTTTTTCCCCGGCCTCTGAGTTTTTGTGTTTTAATTTGATGTTTCGGGTGATTAGAGTAATTATTCAGTGATTTACTTGAGGTGATATTCATCACCTATATATATGATATCATGATATCGAATTAAAAACATAGCATTAAATCTAATTAATAGATCAATAAAATTAGCAGATGTAGAATATTTGAAAGAAACTAAAAACAAAATTTTCAAAAACCTTCTGAACAACGCTTTTCCAATCAAATTAATAAAATATTTATGCCATAAACAAATCAATTTAATTAATAATAAAAAAGACAATCACTTACCTATAAATATAAAAAATAATTATATACAAAAGAATTTACTAATATTTCAAAAATACATAGCCAAAATAATGCAATGAAAATTAAACCTTCTCAATCTAAAATAACTAATTTTTTTATAAAAGAAACCAATAACATAGATCCACTTATAGATAATGATAAAATTCATATAGTAACAGAAGCACAGGATATAGAATTAAAACATAATAAAATAAAATATAATAGTATAACCTATATCAGAGGCTTATCAGAAAAAATCGAACCAACTTTTAAAAATTATGACATACCAGAAATGAGGTTAGCACACAATACAAGAAACCCAATCAAAAACATAATAACAAGTCAAAAGGATGAGATACCAATTCTGGTAAACAAAACTTTAATATACCAACTTACTTGTAATAATTGTGATGGAATATACATTGGACAAACAAGTACCTAAAGCTAAAACAAGTACCGCATTATCTGCACACTGTAAAAAAGAATTACACACTTTTGATTTTGATAAGCCTAATGTTTTGCATAGAGAAAATAATACTATTAAAAGAAAATATTTAGAAGCTTTATTAGAAAATTAGAAATTAGAAAATACTGTAAATGATAGAAAGGAAGCAGGAGAAATCAGTAAATTATATTCTTCCATAATTTTGAAATTAAAAAATAATAGAACATAAGAAGCCTTATACTTTGAAAACACATCAGATAATAGTAAAAATAACCTGACCATATAACCTACCAGTAGATCTTATAAAATTTTTCCACATATTTTAGAATATTTCATAATTAATTAATTGATTTGATAAAATATTTTTTTTTTAAATTATATATATAAAAAAATAAAAATAATAATAAATAAATGTTTATTTAAAAAAAAAAATATTTTTTACTTTGTATTATTTTGTTGATGTGCTGTTAGAACATATTTTGGTATTTTATATTAAAGTCAAATGACTCATAGAACTGAAAAAGGATTTAATAGTTCAAAGATCAAGATTTGGTCTTTTAATGCAATAGTATTTTATTGACCATGGAGGACTAATGATCTCCTAAGAATTTTTAAAAGTATGACTTTCCAGGTACCTATACTTGTAGTATGTTATCTTTGGACATTTATGTTAAATTATGTATAGTAATGTAATTATTGTTAATTTATTTATTAAAGTTAAAAGATACAGGAGAAGAAAAGATAGAGAATAACACCATAGTGTCGAAACGTCTCTAATATAGTGAAAATTAAGAATAAACAATAACTGGAAAACGGTTTTTATTTCTCTTACCCTAAATAAAATCAGAATTAAATCCAGTTTCAAAAAAAGAAATAAAAATTTATAAGAATTATTTCAACTTTATCAGGATCCTAATAGACTCATAGGTTAACAGATAGAGCACATCAACAGTAAAACAGAAAAAGCGAAAAAAACCATCTACAAAATGTTTCCCTATTTTAATAAAAAATCCAGGCTCTGCCCCAAAAACAAGCTAATCCTTTATAAAACAGTAATCCGCTCAGTGCTGACCTATGCCTCACCTGTATGGAGTTCAACCTGCGCTACAAATTATAGAAAGTTTGAAAGGGTACAAAACCTATGCATGAGAATTATTAATAATTATCCCCGCTACACGAAAATATCGACTATGCTCAGAGATCTTGAACTTCCCACTGTAAAAGAATATGTTTCAGCCCAAACAAAAGCATACTTCGAAAAAACTCCAGCTTTCGAAAACCCATTAATCCCAGAAATCGGTAACTATGATAAACATTCACTACGACGGTACATGAACAAAAGAACAAAACATATACTTCTCACTTTATTAATCACTATGCGTAGGTATCATAATCTAGTTATCTGTATTTATTTTACAGTTATTTTTAATTGTATATTTATTTTCTATTTAATTATTATTATTAAAGTCTGGCCAGGGACACCAACCAGTGTGCATCGCTCTCTTTAATTCTTTCATGTTATTAGTGCAGTGTTATTAACCAGTTTTCAATCATTAATATCAGGATAACCATACTATATAATATATAGTATGGTATATATATATATATATATATATATATATATATATATATATATAATATATACGTGAATATATACACATATATATTTCTACAGGCGGTAAAGTGTAGTGAAGGGACATTGGAAATTATTGCGATTCCACGTATAATTAGTTCGAGCCACAACAATAGACTACATCTTAAGCCCAACAGAATTAAAACCAGTTGCCATAACAACAACTTTCTCCGTAAGTTACTATTTATTTATTTACTTAGGCACAATGGCTGTTTGCTCCAAATGCAACATCATCGCTCGTGATGATAAAGATAATGTATGTTGCTCAAAATGCAATTTAATTTTTCATGGGCGATGCTGCAGTCTCAGCGATAAGGAGATAGAGGGCCTAAAATCGAGCCGGAGAGACCCCTTCTGGTCTAGTTGCAAGCATCGGTGCAGGCCTGGGATTAAAACTAAATATCGAGGACCTGGACACGGTGCAGCGTCGTAGGGCGAAAAATGACGACCCCCGATCCCCACCAATCATCGCACGCTTCACAAGGCAATCAGTGAGGGATGACCTGATACAAAAAAGAAAAGTCAAGCGAGATATCTCCCCCCGAGATATAGGTTGGCAGGAAAACGACTGCCACCGCATCTATCTAAGCGAGGAAATGACAGGAACTAACAGGCACCTCTACTGGCTTGCACGTCAGAAGAGGGCAGCGGAGAAAATAAAATATGTCTGGTTCTCTGGTGGTAGAGTGCGATGCAGAAAAGAAGATGGACAGCGAGTGGTCTACATCGATCAAGCTCATGACCTGGATATATTCGAATGACTACTGAAGACCGGTATGTCCTCAAGCCTCACGATCAACCATGACTCTCACAGCGGCGCTCATGGGTTCATTTTGAATTACCCCCACAGACTCAAATGTTCTATAAAAATTTTATTTTTTCCAAAGTATTATATTGCGAAATTAAATTTTCTTCCTCACATAAAACTAATTTTCATTTTTTCTTTTATCTTTTATCTTCTTTTTGTTGTCTGTTGTTTAATTTATTTTATTATCTACGTATCATTTTTCCTTTCGCTATTCTTTAATTTTAATAACCCTTCATTAGCATCAAGATTTATAGCGGTTTTTAGTAATAACTCGCCTCTGATAATCTTTTCTCTGCATTTTCAAACTCTTCAATCAGCTCTGCCAATAAAATTTACTCCTCTTAGCTTCCTCTCCTCAAATACTGAGAGCTTCTCTTCTGCTTCCCCATCATGTCTAATGTCCTTACCTCCTGTCACATTAACTCCCAATCCTTGCCCGCTCACTTTGATGAATTTAAGCAATATTTTACCCAAAATTTTTTCCACACCATTGGAATCTCAGAAACATGGCTAAAACCCTGTATCCCGTCCTCCACTGTTTCCTCACCTGACTATTCCTTCCTCCGACACGACCGAG
This sequence comes from Arma custos, assembly GCA_037127475.1. Lineage (NCBI taxonomy): Eukaryota > Metazoa > Arthropoda > Insecta > Hemiptera > Pentatomidae > Arma > Arma custos. Next base: position 68,452,667 of record CM073761.1, on the reverse strand, counting down.
TTGACCGGACTGGGGGAGGTGTAGGTCTTTACGTCCATAATTCCCTAAAATCACGCATCCTGTTTTCTTCACCAGTGTCCAATTTCCCTCACATAGAATTCCTTGTCGTCGAAATTTCATGCAAACCCAATCCTCTCCTATACGTTGTAGTGTATCGCCCTCCTTTGGTCCCTTTTGATCCTATCTTTGAGTCGGTCCTTCACAACCATGTTCCTCTCTACGACCACATCATAATCTCCGGTGACTTTAATACCAATCTCCTGGTTCAATCCAATGATAAAATGTATCTTGAAAACTTTTTTTACACTCTACACCTCTCCATTGTCCCTTTCTCTCCAACCTATCACACTCTCCGATCGGACACCTGGTTAGACTTGTTCATCATTGACTCATCGCAGAGACTCCTTTCCTCCTCACAATTACCTGTCCCTTTTCTGTCCTCTCACGATTTAATCCAAATCCCATATAATATCCAAACTCCAGATATCCTACCGAAAACAATAACCTTTCGCAACCTAGATGGACTCACTTCTGAAAATATATCTCCTTCCCTCGAAACCCTGAATTGGAACCAAATTTATTCCTGTACCACCGTCGATTCAATGGTCGACATACTCACTGCCAATCTCAAAAGCATCCTGGATACCCACGCCCCACTCAAATCCTTAACCTTCCGCCACCATCCTGCTCCTTGGATGTGTCAAAAAATTAAGGACCTGCGAAGGAAACGTGATGCTGCTCGTAGACGCTTTAGACGCACCAGGCTTACCGATGACTACCAAGCGTTCAGGGCTCTTCGCAACCAGCTTACCAAACCCTACATCCTACCAAATCCTATATATACACCTTACTAAGGTTTGATAAGGTTTTTATTATGTTACGCATAACATTGTATGTTCAATAGAACAATTATTTTTTTTTTTATTTTATTATATTGTTAGTTTTCCATGAAATCTTGAATTTTTGTCGGCCTTGTGCATCAGAGAATATTTTGTACCAGCATCCATATTATATTTTGTATAAGTCTGTTAGAATCCTGATAAAGTTTGCTGTGAAATACACTTTATGATGTTTCAATATGACATTATACAGTAAGTGTGTGTTTGTGTACTGGTTTACGTGTGTAATGAAATGTACCAGGTTCTGAGTAATACAGGAGAAAGGTGTAAAAGGAATAAAAAAGGAGTAAAAAATACCTGTACGCATCCTCATACACATAAAACAGATATCAGTTGGTGTGTGTCTACCACTAGAGACATGGTTGATACAGAAGATGTTATCTCAAGGACCATTCAAATTAGACTACGGGGTTTAAAACCTTCCAACCGCCAAAGCGGGAGAACAAGAAACTAAGGGCGCTAGTTGTTCCAACCAAAAGAGGTGGGGGAACAAGGATAAAGATCAAATTAAAAGAAAAACTGCCGAAATACGGCACACATATACACATATCCTTGATACCCATGTTCTATTCAAAACTTCAACCTTCCATTGACAGCCTGCTCCTTGGATGCTTAGAAAAATTAATGATCTACAAAGAAGTATGATGTTACCAGTAGACATTGCCATATTAACTGAGGAGTATCAAGTGTTCATGGCTCTCCAAAATTTGACACAATCAACAAGGCAAATCCCAATTACTTCCACAAAGCCATTTCTGATGTGCCCAATCATGAATCTATTAGATCTTTTTCAAAGTTTACTTAACATTTTATGAAATCATAAGGTTCATAAATATTACTATAATCCAGGTTTTCTTCAAGGCTAGAATGAACAAGGTGCAATAAACTTAGCTGCCAGAACGAGGATTTTTCTTCTTCTCCAAAAATTGGGTAATAAGTGGGAAATATGACATAAATAACATGGATATCATAATAAATAAATATAACATGAATATCATAAAATGCACTAAACACCTACAGTACACACACACTTACTGTATAATTATCAAACCTTAGTAAGGTGTATATATAGGATTTGGTAGCATGTAAGGTTTGGTAAGCTTGTTTTATTATTATATGTTACACATAACATTGTACATTCAATAGAACAATTATTTAATTATACAGGCACTCACACAAATAATAAATACATACAAATGCATGTATTTTTTTAGTTAAAAAGAATATCAACTTTTTTACAAGCTCCAAAACGATTTATAACCATTAAAAGAAAGAAATTATGTTTTGTTAAAACTTACGTACTTACTAAAATTTTAATAATGCCTTACCATGAAATCATTAATTGAATATATTTTAAAAAATAAGTCAATGGGCAAACCTAAACATATAAAATTCATTGAAGTATAAATCTTATGCAAAAAATGAATGTAATGCAGATGTAATTTACATAAATATATACTGTAAATACTAATCAGTAAATTCTAAAAGATTATTAGGGAAACTGCTATTTCTTAACTTCATATATAGAGATTAGATTAGCTTTGATAACTTAAATGAATATCATTGGATAGAAATTTATCTTTATTTCTCATAAAAGTTAAAATTACCTAACTGTGTATGTGAACATTAAAACTCAGTGATTAAAGTAACACCAGTCTTTTACAAAAAATGACCTAACTGTGGCAATTTAGGTTTAATACAATAACAGACAAAAACATTTTGAGGATAATAAGTATGTTTTAGTTATTCAAATAATACATATTAAAGTTAAACTGTTCTAAATATCTTTTAAAAAAGGGGAAAACGAACTTCTTAGATGTAATACAATGGTAGGCAATACAGTATTAAAGATAATAATAAACTTTAGTAATTCAAATAATACATATTATATTCAAATATTCTTGATTTGAAGAGAAAATTATTATTTTTAAATATTTCTGTTTTGAATAGAAAAAATAATAATCTCTATCAAAATGGTAAATTTAAAAAAAAATACATATTATAGTTATCTAAATACCTGTAAAAAGAACTTAAAAGGTAAACTAATTGTACTTAATCAAGAATCAAAAGTATCATAAGTTAAATAATAATCTTTTATAAACTCACCAATAATATATTCAAATAATAAATACTACAATTATTGTGAATGGTTTAATAACCAAAAATAACCAGTTTAATTTTCTATTTGAAAAAAAAACATATGGTTCATTTTATTAAATTCCATGGACATAAATAAAAATGTTAATTGAAGAATTACAAACTAAGTCTCAATATAAATAAATTATGGCAAAGTGATTATTTTTTTTTAACTAAAAGGATGCATGATTCGATATTATTTTTTTTTTTTACTATTCGTTTTTGTTTTTTATCGATGTTGTTTGTGATATTAAAAGGAAATTTTCGTTAAGCCAGGTTTTTGTAATTACCTTTCTTCCAGGGATTTATTCAATGATGGAAAAAGGCGGTTGGTTCATTACATCAGAAGAAGATACACAGGAAGAAAAATTAAGCCAGGAGTGGGACTACGTGGACCAGGCTTATACAAGAGAACCAAGAAGAAGGCTGTATCTATGAGGTAGATGGTTCTAAGCTAACTTGTGTAATGCCTACATAGTGGACTTTGCATTGGATTGCACCAGAACGGAATCTTGTTTAAATTGTACCCAAAATTAAATACTTCCCTAAAGCCTGTGAAATAAGAAGACAAGTTTACTTATTTATTTGTTTCAATAACAGCCTGTACCACTACAACTCATGGAGGGTCTTGTGTTCAATATGTGGTAGGGACTGTACTATTTCTTGGACAATGGTTTTTTTTGGGAAATTTGTTTGCTTTCTAATCACAAGACAGACCCAGGACCATATTTTCCTCCTCAGCAATAATTCAGAAAAAGAAGGATAGAAAGATGAGGGTACCTATGTGCCTTTTGTAAGCATAAAATCTGAGATTCCCTCTGCACCTAAATATTAAATTGAAATACCCACCTCCTATCTGCCAACATATTTGCAGCAGGAAATACAAATATAGACTTAAGGCTTGACAGCAAGGAATTTAAATTGCTCACTCATAGATGATTCAGCCATAATCATGTCCTGTTCAATATTGTATTTAATTAGATGCATATGATTTTAAACACAGAATATCATGAATCCAAATAGAATAAAAAAGAAAGAAAATAGATGATGTGTACAGTATTTGAAAAGTGTCTGATATATGCCAACAAAATTGTACTTACTGCAGACTCAAAGGAAAAGCCAAGGAACTTATGGATTGAGAGGGGAAACTTCTGTGCAAAATATTGTCCTTCAAGATCTTAATTCTTTTACTGAATGAACAGAAAAATGTTGAAATCTTACTTAATGTGGGTGTCCTATAGGTGGTAAACATATTACTCAGGGGGAACTATCAAATTAGGTCTGGTAGGATTGATAAAAAAAAACAAAATTTCTTATAGAATTTTAAAGGTGAACTACCATATCAATGATATTAGAAACACTTTATGGTAGAAAGGGAGATCTAAACTGAGGGGTATAATTTTTTCTATATAGAATTCTGATATTATTTATAGATTCTATATGCAAGACTATATATCTACCAAAAAAGCTGGGTGACGCTTGATAGGCATTTCAACCATATCACTGCTGCTTAGTTGAAAATTCTTACATAGGACAATGGAAAAAAAAGTGTGTGTGTCAACTCCGACACGCGACTGGAGTTTACCCCTTTCCGTTTCTAATGGATTTTAAATTTGTTCTTGCCAATTAATCGCTCTCTACTGTACTTATCATCGCGTATTTGTTTATATGTATATAAGTAAATAGATGTTTGAGATGTTTCGACGCTGACACCTTAAAGTAGAATTGATTTTCATTGTTTTGATTTTTATATATATGAATGTACCTAAGAATAATTTAATTTTTAAGATTAATTTCATTCTTAATTTTTAATATACATTTTGATTTTCTTTGCTGCAATTTTTATTGATTATTTCATTAATTTTTATTTATTTTGTAATGTCACAAGCAGTTAACCCACTATGCTCGTAAATGGTCGGCCTGGGCACTTGTACGTTATTGCTTATGTCATGTGCCTAGTGCCGATTATGTCAGTAAGTTACAAGAGCTAGTGAAGTGTGGTCAGGGGGAAGCAGTCGCTCCGTATTGCTCAGTGCAATCGCTGCTTCCTTCCTGAGCCTCTTCTTGGCTCACGCCTCTGTACCATGTACCATAAGAGGGGACACGAGGGCGAGAAGAGGACACAATTCACTAGCACTGACTCTCCAATCTTTAAAATCTCGCCTCCTGCAAACTCATATTTTCTTCAACGGTTCGTGCTCGACCTTTCAATTTACGAAATTACGAAAACGCCCGGAGGACCAAAAAATGTGGTGGCCGTCTGCCTTTCGTAAATTGGAAGGTTGAGCACAAACTGTCGAAGAAAAGATGAGTTTGCCGGAGGCAACGGGTTAGGGTATGGTACAGAGGCGTAAGCCGAGAAGAGGCTCAGGAAGGAAGCAGCGATTGCACTGAGCAATACGGAGCTACTGCTTCCCCCTGACCACACTTTACTAGCTCTCGTAACTGACTGACTTGATCGGCACTAGGCACGTGACATGAGCAATAACATTCAAGTGCCCAGTGCCAATCGCTAATCATAACTTTTTTCAGTGTTATATTTGCAATAGTAATGAAATATAAAATTTCACGTTTCTTTAAAATCAATGTTCTTATTTCACAAATACCCTAACCCTCTGCCTCCAGCAAACTCATCTTTTCTTCGACGGTTCGTGCTCAAACTTTCAATTTACGAAAGGCAGACAGCCACCACAAGATGAAAATAATTGACTGGATAATTCAAATAACTTATTTTAAAACATGTTGTCCTGTTAATCCTTGAATTGTGGTTGTGTGGTTACATCATGGAAGTAAATTTTGCCATGAGCTGAGCTATCTGATTGACAAGAGAACTGTCATGCTGTTAGTCATTAGTTTGAGTATGTTTTGGTTAAGACTGATTTGCATAGATCTCTTTTCTTCCAACCCTTTAGTCACTATTTCTTCAATTTTTTTCCTATGGAGGCATTTTCTATAAGAAGAGACGTGCCCTCCCCCTTTGGAATTCGAGCATTTTGGTTTGCCTTGTCGCGGACATTCAGAAATGTTATGTGAGCAGCTGCATCTCACATATTTTACAGTGCAGTTGCAGTAAGTAGTACAAATAGGCGGGTTGAGCCGGAGCCGTGACCTTGAGGTCATTGTCTGCTGTAGTAGGGTCGTGGGCGTGACCTTGAGATGACCTTGAGGGTGGGAGGGGTGTAAGGCAGGACGAGGGGGTGTTGACCTTGAGGTAGGTCCAGGTGTGCAAATTAAGATTTGGCAACGTCGCATATGAGATGTGGCAACAGCGCAGTAGAAACTAGGTCATGGTTTGTTCTGAATGGATGTTGGTCATTTTATGAATGGAATAGTTGAATGGGCGTGTGACGTCATCTTATGAATGGATGAACTGAATGGGAGCGTGACGTAATTTGTCTTTATGAATGAGTTATGAATGGGATGCTTTTGAGATTATGACTGAGACGGAAGTTGCTTTTATGAATGGGATTAGGCTTGCTTTTGAGATAGGCTATTGGATGACGTTTCATTGATTTAGATTATTTAGCTTTTATGAGCTTGGATGACGTATGTGTTCCTCCTGAACTTTAGAAATATATAGGAAATTTTTTTGAAGGAGCTGGAAAAGGATATGTGAAAGAAAAAAAAATACAGTTGTACAAAACATTTATTTTATACATCATATTCTTAAACATATTTTTTGTTACTTTTCTTGTACTCTAATTTTCTCATTTAAGTAAACAATAATAATACTACAAGTAGACATTCTTGAAATAAATCTAGTACTCTAATTACAGGTCTTTACTGACTAAATATAAATTTAAGTAAACAATAATAATACTAGTATACAATCATTAATTGGTTCTTATACATTTACAATGTTAGATTCGTTGTTTCATTGAGGCTATAGTGGCCATAAGGGAGAGTGGTTTCATCGTGTAATGTATATCTTTTATTATCAAATGAGCATAATGACTTTTTATTTATCAGTGTGGTTTGAACGTTATGCTTTTTAGATTGAATTGTATAAAATGAAGAATATAGACTTTTGCTGTCTTTAAATGTGTTTAGGTAATCGCTAAAAGTAAAATCGTTAACTGCCGATTACATTTTGGGCCTCAATCCGACAAACTCTACTATAGGATCTCCAAAAGTTTCATCTTTCAACAAACCTACGGCTTTTTTATTTTTTTCAGAATAACAGAAATGAGAAGTGGGAAAATTGCTTGTATCAAAATATTTATTTAACTCTCCAGAAATATCGGAATAAATATCTTCAGTCCTAATATTGTATAAAAATGAATCGGTGTCGGTATAACATAAAGTAACATTTTCTATACCATATTTTTTCAAAAACACATTGTAGTGGTAATGATACATCAAAACTTTGCTCAAGTCCAACACTGCAAATCCCACGTACAAGGGTTTATCAAAAATAATGCTTTCTTTTTCCAGCTGAACCGCTGTAACATTATCTGCAAATATAATCCTGCCTTTAAAATTTGGTTTATTGACTTGACGAAATAATGATTTTTCATTTGTTACTATTTTTAAATCGATTCTGTTCCGCACGTTTTCCATAAATTTGCCGAAGCAGCTGTTATTCATCAATTTGTAAAAATCTGACTCGAATGTATTTTTTGCTGATGCTCTCATCATTGAATTAATTTCTATGTATGGAGCCGACCATTTCTTTTGTTTAAACTTCAACACTCTATGAATTTTTGAAATCTTTACCCCGAGTTGTAGAGCTTGTTTTAAATTCACATAATGTACTATGTAACGTGTTTTGGGCATCAAAGTCGTCAATAGTTTAACTGTTTTAGTATTAGGTGGATTATTTTTTTCGGGTAAAAAAGGTAATTGAGAAAGATTATCATGAATTTCTTTGGGGTATTCAACATCAACGTCTAACACATAACCGGTTTCTGATTCATTTTCAACATCTAATACATTTAATTTTTCATCAACCCACTCAAAATCTGTATACGGCAAGGGCAGGTTCATGGCATAACCGTAAAGATTGTTGACATCTACGTAAAGTAAATAATTACTGGGTTTAGTCGAGTCATATTCATTTAGATATTTATTGTTAGCTTTCGCATACCGAGAAACAACTTGGCAAATGCCTCCCCTTATTCCCTTTTCAAAAAACTGTACCATATCAATATCTTTTATTACATCTAATTTTATTTTCATGTATTTCAACATTGCATTCCAAGATAACTGTGGCAAAGTAAAAAACCATGCAGGATCTAGTCGATAAATTTGTTGACAGAGAAGTCGAAAGGCTTCAAAAACTTCGCACAACAAAATTACATCTGTTTGTATATACAATTCCGCATAATCTTTTAGTGTTTGGATGTTGAAGACTTTCCAGACATTTTTCGCGTGCTCATAGTCCACGTCGCTAATTGATGTTTTTGTTAAATCATTAAAAAATGAATTTTTGGAAGGTAGTCGAGTTTCGTTTAGACGATCAAAAGAATTAAAATAATTGTACGGAAATATGCCTTTCCTTGTCAATAATTTAATTTTGTTTTCATCATTAATAATATTTGCCATATGTGGAAATATATCAGTAATTGATTTAGATTTATTTTGCAAATTGTTCACTAATGTTTCCAAACTTGATGGTAGAAATTTAAACGAGTCAACAAATCGTATTTTTGTACTACATCCTTTAAATTTTATGCTGAAACTTATATATTTTTCAGAATTACTAGGAATTATGCTGATATTTTCACAACGGCCCAAGAAAGGGATTATAAAATGAGAATCGTAACCCTGTAAGTTGTGCATAAAAACAGGTATAAAATCGGGCTTTTTTGCTCTTAAATTACAAGCATTATGTGCTGGTCCAACAAATTTTCCTGATAAGTGACAGTGATGTCGTACTCGATCGTGTTCGTCTAAAGGATATTGACATAAGATGCAATCTTTAGCAGAATAAAATATTTTATTTTCCCCTTTGCTCATTTCTTCCATTCGCATAGTATTACCGTATATTTTATCCGCTTCAACAACTATAGATTCGAGTTTTTCTAAAAACGCTAGCATACAGTTTTCTCCCGTATAAACAAACGGTTTACATTCAAACATTTTTGACTTGACCAGAAGTGAAACTGAAAAAGCACGATGCTCATGAACAGCTTTGTTCCAAGATGTTGACGGATTAGGAATAGGCCCCGAAATTGGTATCAAAAGAGATTCAATATCTGCATAAACTACGATTGGAATGGATTGTGTACATTCCACATGTTTAAATTCAATTTTTTCTTCTTTCGGAAAGTTAGATCGAATTGGTTTGTGATCACGGCAAAATAATTCGTGTTCGTCTTTTCGCTCATCGCCTTTTTTCCCATACTTGTTTACGTACGTCCTTGGAAATACAGTCAGACATCTACGACAGATTGAATATGCGCGTTTTGACAAAGATATTTGAGAACTTACTAATCGTGAAAGATTTGTGATCAAACAATAGTGAAAATTTTCTCCATTTTGTAAATACAACAGATCAAACGTTTTATCATAATTATCCTTTTTACTGATTCTAATTGGATAAACATTATTTTTTTCATCTAAGCCATAAACATTTATAGACAGGTTATTTAAATTTTCGAATCGATTGATATCGCTAATTGGAGTCGGGAACGATATAGAATCAAAAGAATATGGAGTATGAATATTTTTGTACGCGTTAAAGTCATTTGATCTAATATTATCACTAAGTAAAGCTAAACGAAAGCAATCGTTAGTATTATTTTTTACATTTATAACACAACGTTTGTCTCGTATTTTTTTAGGTAATTCAATATATTGAGATCCTCCGAAAGGCTTAAATTTAGTTAAATGTAGGCAGATATAGTTTGCAGAGGTATACATCCAACCGGAACCATTTTTTCAAACTCATCCTGTTCCTCTAAAATTTTATCAAAAATTGTTTCAATGTAATTTTCGAGGTTTATAGAAACATCTATCGTACTAACTTTCGATTTAAAATTAAAATCTGTTCTTTCACTAATAGTATTTTCGTTTTTCTTAATATATGTACATTCTAACATTATGTTTAATTTTAGATTTTTCCATTCATCTACATAACTATTTAGTAACTTTACTAAAACCTCTTTTTTCTTATTAAAAAATTCTGAAGCTAATAATTTTTTATTATCGTTAGGAATGTAAACATCTTCAACCGCATTTCCTAAGGAAGTTTTAATAATCCCATTTTCTTGAGCGACCGTCTTCCCTCGCATCTGTCTACTAAAAATGTTATATTTCCTTTTTTTCATTGGTATCTCCATTGTGTTCACGTCGGGTGTATTATTACTACTAACCCCAAATTGACAAGTTAATTTATGCCGTTCAAAGTTAAACTTTTTGCTAAATTCTTTCCTACAGCCTCGACAATAGTAAAACAACGATTGACATCTATGTCGCCAGTTTGTAAGCAATAATCCACAATGAGCACATAAATAATTATTTCCGTTACTTTTATTATTCATTTTTAATCTAAAAACATACTTGGTCAAACAAATACAAAAATATATATACACTACCCCCTAAAAGTAATATTAAAAAAAAAAAACAATTGTAGCCTAACCTGATTCAACCTTTTTTTTTTTTTTGTTTGCATAAACTTTATGTCATAAGCATTTTTCTTCTTTCCCATATATTGAATTTTTAGCTGTCCTAAAACAGAAAATAATCACTTGGCTAAGTAAAAAAAAAATATATAACTTTTTTTCTTTATATGTTTAAAATGTAAGAATGTACCTTCATAGTTGAATATTTCTTCTTCTGTAAATGCGTAGACATATCTTTTAGGTAGAAAGATTCTTATTTTTTCTTTTTCTCCTTCATCTAATAATATTGCTTCAATTGATGGGCCATACTCCGTCTCCTTCTTCGAAAGTTGTAGAATTTGATACGTCCGTCCTATAATTAATTCTCCAATATTTTTATATGCGGGTTTAATTTCATTTAATTTTTTCAGGAGTGACATCTAAAAAAAAAAAAAATTAAAATCATATACTTAGTTAGTAAACAGATATTCGAGTAAAATTTAAAAAAAAAAAACTTACTTTACTGCAGTTGTAATGAAAACTGAAGACGTTGAGACTATGAACTTATACTAGCATAGTGGCTGACTGATGGACTGTGAGGAGATAGCCCCCACGCCTTGGCTTATAAGTTGGATAAGGTGCTGCGTCAGATGCTGATCAGGTCAGTCGGTATTTGGGCCCGCTTTCAGTAGAGTTATTCCAGACATGTCGTCAGCAGTTCTTGATTTACAGGCTTATCGTTTGGATACGAACAAGCTGATAGTGAAAGAACTGTCAGTAGTTAGCTTAAATTACGAGCACTCTAGTCATTGGATTTTTAAACCGCCTCAAGAAGCCGAAAATGCTGATCGGCTAAAGACAAATCTCTGGGTAAAAGAACATCTTCATGGTCTGGAATGGGACTATGGTGATGTAAATTATGAATCTTTGAAAAATGTTTTACTATCCGCTGCAGAAAACTATGACGTATTATGGGGAAAAGGAATAGAAAAGTGTAAGTTTATAGAAGACCTTATTGATAAACCTGTTTATGATTTGCACGACTTTGGATGTCCCAATCTGAAACAGTTGGAATATGATAAGATAGCATGTCATTATCATTTAGACACTTCATTCGTTTGCTCTTTAAATCAAGCTCATCGTCTGGCTGCATGGGTAAATAAAAATAGTGAAGCTGTAGATTTCACTAAAAGAGAGGTTCGTAAACGAACGTATAGAGACAATTCTTCTTCTCCTCATCATATGCTGTCATTTGCTGGATTTAGACGTGGAGTCAAAAATAGTGTTAAATGTGTATACTGTGGACTGTTGTATGACACCGATTCGTTAATAAACCCTCTCAATTACCATAGAGCGTGTAGCCCGCATTGTTTATGGTTTGAGGAGGAGTCTTTTTAATTAAAATATGTTAAATATTGTATTTACTAAATCAGTATTTCATTTAGATTTATTTTGTAATATGTTTTTCTTATAATTGCTACATATTGATGTAGATGATTTTTAATTAAATTTTTCATTTATAAAAAAATAAATGTTTTCAGTTAATTTGTTTTTTTCTTATTCCTCTTTTTTTTTTTCAAGGACAAATAAAATACGTCGCACTTACTTAAATTAATAAATAGGTTAGAAAATTAGACCAGTGAACAGATTATTAGATTTTATTTTTTCAAGAAAAGTAACAATAATTAACAAAAATTTTTAAGTATATGATATATGTATAAAAATAAATGTCTAGTGCAAGAGCATATGTTTTTTTTTTCTTCTTCTTCAACATTATACGATATCCTTTTTATTAACCCAGCTGCGTTCATTAACACCGAACCACTTGACATATAATTGATTGCCTTTCCTTTTTAAAACCTTTTCTACCAGGTATATATTTGGATATTTAGCCTGTTGTAGCTCTTCTTCATAAAATGCACCACTGATCGGTTGCCCTTTTAGATCTTCTAGCAAATATGTGTACGGATATGTCTTCTGAATCTTGACTACCTTAAAAATTTCACTTGACCAATTAGGCTTATAGCCTTTTGAAAAACTTGTTTTTTGTTTAGATATTCTTACAAAATCGTCTTCTATAAATTTCTGCTTTCGTACTTTCGATTTAGTCACTGTAGAATACACATTTTTTAGCAAGTATCTCTCCATCTTTTTATGCCGAGCATCGATTGGTTTCATACCTATAGTCCTATGAAATGATGAATTATACTCTTGTAGAATTTGGGGTAATATATCTAAAAATTTATAATTTCCTCGCAGGCTGAATGCTCTCCAAATTTTTTCTTTTAATGTTCTATTGAACCTCTCTACAATGGAAGCTTTTATATTAGAAAAAGTTGAATAATGATTAACATTGTATTGTTTCATTAGAGAATTAAACTTTGAATTGTAAAATTCTTTTCCTTGATCACTTTGAATATGTTTTGGAGTTGATTTACTCGATAAAAACACACTCTCCATTGCTTTGCTCACGTTGTCCGCTGTTTTCTGTTTTAATGGCACAGCCCAAGCAAATTTCGAAAAGCAGTCTATGACCGTTAACAAATATTTATTTCCTTTATTTTCTCCAGAATAAGGTATCATTTCCACAAGGTCTATTTGCCATAAATCGTTAATTCCTTTCAAAACAGTTTTCCGACGTGGATATTTTCTTCGAGCTGGTTTGTGCAATTCATTTACGACAGCACTTTTTAACAACGATGCATTCATCTTTTAAGATAACCGAGCGTTATTAGCATCACCGAGATACACACACACAGTGAAAAGATATTCACTTAATATAATATATTTATTTCTCGTAGCTCTTCAATTATCGATTCTATTTCGTTTTCATCTCCTTCGTGACCTGCATTCGCCGAAGATATTAGCAACCTCAGCCGATCAACTAGCTCATTAGGATCATCCCAATACTCATAAATGGGTTTATCGGCTCTCATGAGACCAGTGCCTTTGTGCGAACGAAGTGTGGCTATTTTACTAGGAGGGGGTGTGGTATGACGAGGTGTGAAAAGCATCGCTATTACTTTTCTATATTTTTCTGATCTGATTCCTTGTCTCCCTCGTTCTTCACTATAGCCTTTTTTGTGAGCATTGGTCGAGATTAAAATGTTTTTATACATTTCCAAGTCTTTTTTTTCATACTTTTCGGGATTTTTCAAGTAAAGTAACTGCAACAATCCCTCTGTGCCTTCATAAGTTACCCCGTTAATTGTTATGTCATCGCTGTTTGTATGTAGTTGAATATCAGTTGAGTCACCTATTGCGAATCCTCCATCGGGCATGACTCTAATGCCATAACGTGAATCGAAGGTTTTATTATCGCCTCTCAACAATTTCTCCAAATATTTTCTTTGTTGGTTTCCAAACTGTTTAATTGTTTCTACTAGTGAATCTTCAGTTTCATGATGTTCATTTTCTACTTTAATTTCAGGAAACGCCAAACTAGATGATGAAAGTATTGGAGTTGTCGGATGAGTCAAATGGGCTAACTCTGGTGTCAATGTTGCTCTTTTGTAAATATCTTTTGTAAACTCAATCTCATCATTTTTGTTTCTAATCTTTTTACTTGACGGCTCCGATTTGGTTTCTTTTTGCAACTTTAACGACTCTTTAATATCTTCTAAAGGTTGTGATACAGGTGTAAAGAATGCTTGACGAACCTCATCAACATCCTGAAGACCGCGTTTCAATGTCCGAAATTTATTTTTTTTAAATTTCGCTAGTTTTTATAATCTCACGGGTGACTTTAGGGTCCATGACTGAGCTCCGTCAACGACTGGAAACCCTTTATATATCTACAATAAATGTATCGATTCCTTTTCTAAAACGACCATTGTTTAAATCCCTACTTTTGTCAATAACGAGATAACCGAAAGGCTCTTTCCAACATAATGAACACATGTCTTTAAAAAGTTGGAAACCGATAGCAGGAGTGCTCACATGTTCATCGTAAATATGTTTTAAACTCAATTCGTCCTGAGGAAATATTATTAAAAAGTTAAAATTACACCTGATCAGATGTCTAGGAATGCAAACATAACTTTGTGTTAAGTAAAAACAATCTAGATTCATATGTCTTCCATAACTGAAATATCGTTTAATTATATCTTGATCCTCCATCGTAACATCATCGAATATACAGACTGAATTAGATTCAACTTGATGAGGCATATCTTTTGCATCTTAAAAAATCGTAAAATCCTATTTCAGGAACCATATTTAAAACATTTTTTAAATACTGGTATTTGAGCTGGTGTAAAGTTTTTCCGAATAGATATACATTTTTAAATTTTAAACCATTTGGATTTAATAAAAGTCCAATCATAATATTCGTCTTTCCACATCCGCTTGATCCGCATATCGACGCTCGTATGGTGTTTGGTAATAATGTGCTATGTTTCACCTCAGTAGATTCGTCAGGCAAACACTTCAAAGTAGAAAAACGTTGTTCTTGTTGGACTAATTTCATTTTGAATGCAGACAAAATCATTCATTTCCTGTATATATATATATATATATCGCCGATTGTCATTTTTCACTACAGTATGATTCGTAAGACTCACAAAGGAAGAGGCTTGATAAACAGTCTCATAAATAAGTTACCGTTTGAATTACACCTGCCAGGATACCAGTATTGTGGCCCCGGTACAAACCTTGAAAAACGACTAAATAGAGGAGATAGTGGAATAAACCAGCTTGATAAAGCTTGTAAAGAACACGATATTGCTTATAGCAAAGATAAGGATATGCAAAGTCGTAGAAAAGCGGACAAGATTTTGGTTGAAAACGCTTGGAAACGAGTTAAAGCTTCGGATTCATCATTGGGAGAAAAAGCTGCGGCTTGGTTAGTTACAAATACTATGAAAGCGAAAGGTAAAATTGGTGCCGGTATTAAGAAGAAGAAGAAAAATAAAAAGATTAGTTTCAAAAAATTAGTTAAATCGCTAAAGGTTGCTAACGTATCATCGATCCTCGAAGCGTCAAAAATGGCATACAAAAAGGCTAAAATGCATTTACGTGGTAAGACAAAACCTTTGCCTCCCAGAGTTCTTCCTTTGCCAAAAGAGGGAGGATTTCTTCCATTTCTTGTGCCGTTAATGGCGGGGCTTTCTGCAGTGGGATCTTTAGCGGGAGGAGCGTCGAGTGTGGCTAAAGCTATCTACGAGGCGAAAGAAGCTAAACATAAATTAGATGAGCAAAAGAGGCATAATTTAGCGATGGAAAGTCAGAAAATCGGAAATGGACTTTATTTGAAACCATATCGGAAAGGCTACGGCCTGTTTATAACTCGACAAAAAAACAAATCTGGAAAGATCTGACTACCGAATAAGCCATTGACGGATTTAGAATTAAATTATTTGGCCAAAGTTTTAAATATCCAACATTTTCGAGGAGTGTTTATGATTGATAAACTTCCTAGATATCCAAACAAACACGAGTCTGCTATTGTAAATTTAGAGCCGAGCTCAGAACTTGGTTCACATTGGGTCTGTTATGTAAAACAAAATAATTTTGTGAAATACTTTGATTCCTTTGGAAACTTAAAACCACCACCACAGTTGCTCGAGTACTTTAAGGGGCTAAAAATAACTTATAATAGAGAGCGTTATCAGGAGTGGAATACGTCGGTTTGTGGACATCTCTGCTTACAGTATTTAGTCGATGCTTCTCAAAGCGTTTGATCATTGTTAATCATGAGCTATACAGTAACGCTTACGGGCAACTCTAGCGTACTTTCCGCAAACTTTTTACCACCGTTAGAATTGGGGTCAATATATACTGTTGGGTTGTTATCATTTGAGACATATAATACTATTCCGAATATAAAAAAGGGCGCTAATGATATGTTTTATTTTGGTGATTTTTCGATCCAAATACCTGAAGGATCGTACGATATCGATGCTATAGCCTCCTTTTTACGTGAAAAAATTTCTCATCTTGACCCTACCGCTGTAGTGATAATAAGAGGAAATTCCAACACGCTAAAAACGGAAATTAAAACAACTCATGCAGTATACTTTAACTATTCCGAGAAGCCTCACTCTATTGGTCCTCTTTTGGGTTTTACACGATCCGATCATGTCATTCCTCCGAATCGCTCCTATACTGAATCAAATGACATTGTTAAAATTCTCAGCGTAAACATTATTTCAATTCAATGTAACATCGCATCGGGGTCTTATGTGAACGGAGAACCGGATCATAATATTCATCAATTCTTTCCGCGTGTAGACCCGGGATATAAAATAATAGAAATCACGAATCCGGTCATTTACTTTCCAACCAACGTGAGGACTGTAGACAATATCATCGTTCGATTAGTAGATCAGAACGGAGAGCTTATCGACTTTAGAGGAGAAACGGTTACATTGAGATTACATTTAAAAAAGAATGGGGATTGATTTTTCTTCTAGAGATAGTTGTTGCATCGATTATTATAAAAGGAGATGTCAAACAACGGTTAAAACCAGTAAACCTAAATCAACAAGAGCGCTAACAACTGCGAACGCTATATTTTTAAAACAGTGTGGTTTTCGGTTAAACAAACATTATGAATGACATACTAGACGTTACGACGGATATAAAATTCGTCGATTCTCTTACACGATTTGAATATCACTCGCACCAGCCTTATACGGGAAATACCTTTAACAAATCCGACGAGATTAGAATTCCTATTCATCAACAAGATATTTATACCTTTCCTTCTCAAAGTTTTATTTATCTCGAAGGGAGGATCTTAAAAAGTGATGGCACTATCGGTGCCACTCCAAAGTTGACTAATAACGCATTCGCGTTTTTGTTTGACGAAATTAGATATGAACTAAACGGTATAGAAGTCGATCGAGTACGAAATCCGGGGATAACTACTACTCTTAAAGGGCATGCATCATTTTCGCCTAATCGAGTAATGGGATTAGAAAATGCGGGGTGGACAATGCCCGGTAAAACTCTTTCTTTGGATAAAAACGGCGTTTTTAGCGTATGCCTACCACTTGATATTCTTTTTGGGATTTGCGAGGACTATCGTAAAATTTTAATCAATCTGAAGCAAGAGCTCGTTTTGATCAGATCAAGTACTGACCTAAACTGCGTGCTAGGTGACGATGATGTACAAATAAAACTTGACAAATTGGTGTGGAGAATGCCTCATGTTCGTGTTTCAGATTATGAACGTCTGAGGTTATTAAAACTAGTAGACAAGAACAAGGTCGTTTCTATTCCATTCAGATCATGGGATCTTTACGAATATCCCAATGTACCTGCGACGCAGCAGGAAAATTGGTCGGTCAAAACTTCAACAAATTTAGAAAAACCGCGCTATCTCATTTTTGCATTTCAAAGTGATCGAAATAGAACCTCTAACAAAGATAGCAGTCTGTTCGATAGTTGCAAATTAAAAAATTTGAAACTTTATTTGAATAGTGAACAATATCCGTACGATGACTTAAATTTAGATTTTGAGCAAGGAAAAGTAGCATTGTTGTATGAAATGTATAACGAATTTCAAACGAGTTATTATGGCGTTAGACATTCTCAGCCCCTGCTTTCAAGATCCGATTTCGAGAAACTAGCGCCTCTAGTGATTATAGATTGTTCTAAGCAATCTGAAGCAATCAAAAGTGCGACTATCGATATCAGAGTACTATTAGAGGCGAAAGAAAACTTTCCAGCCAATACTAAAGCTTACTGCCTCATTTTACATGATAAAATAATAGAATATGAAATGGGAACGGGTTTGGTCCGTAAATTGTACTGACTCTGTTTGTTTTTTTTGTGGTTGTTAGAAGAAGAGTATACTAATTTCTTTTTATTTTACAAGTAGATGTAAAATGAACGTACAACCAAAAACAATAAACGAATTAGAACTCGATTCGGAAAATATAAAATATCGAGTAATAATATCTTTTATTTAGGTATCTTTCAAGCCTGATGAGGACCTTGTTGAAACTCGTACTCTTGTAACATGGAATTATGCTCATCGTGCAGCACGTATCAGTCCATGGGAAACACATGCGAGGGACAGGGTAAGATTCGAAAACAGGATTCATCACATTTCCAAGATACTGAGTCCTATCCTGGAATCAACCCACAGATCAGCTGTTTATCAGAAACATTACAAGATTGTTAATTGTTAAAATTTTTATATTTACCTTATCAGTATTTGATTCAGATTTATTAATTTTTTTTTTAAAATTAAATTTTATATTTACATAAAATAAAAATATTTGATTGCAGTAAATTTGTATTTGTTTTTTTTTTTTTCCTTCTTCCTATTTTATTTTTCAAGGGACAAATAAAAATACAACATATTAAAGGAAACTTATTTTATTGATTATCATCACAATTCAATTCATTTAAGTTGTAAAACAGTGTATTTGTATTTATGCTAAAATCAATTGGTTCGCTAACTACACTTGCTTCATTCTTATTATAAAGTTCAACCATCTTTGTTATCAATGCTAGTGAATCGTTGATTTTTTCTATATTTGCGCAAAGTTTGACCGTCTCGTTCCTGTTGAAACATGCAGATGCAGACGATGGTGGAAGGGTCTCATGATTAAACATTGCAAACCATTGCGTTACCTGCTCTATCCGCATCACCCTAGTGCGTCCTCTTGTAGTAAGTTCACAAATCACGTTTTGACATCTTGATCGGTCTTTTTCATAGGATTTTTTCGTTTCTGCAGCAATAACAAAATTTTCGGAGCTCGGGTGGTAATATATGTCCATTCCTCAACATTCATGTAAACGACAGTTTTCTTCTTTTCGCTAATGGCGATAGTCGGCACAAAGTTACACAAACCGATTCGAAAACATTTACTGTTGGTGAGTGGGTACTCGGTCACAAGGTCCATTCGACGATCCATCTCGCGTATCATCAACGACAAGACTGTGTGGTATAACGGAGTGGAGGGGAGAAAGCTGCAGCTGTTCTAGTTTTTTTATCACATCATTTATTTCCCTTCTTTTTAGTTCATACAAGGAAATGCATAATTGCAAATCTTTGAGTCGATGTAGAAAATTGTGAAGCCTTTTAACAACATACCGTCTCTTCGCTATCATTCTCGTCAGACACTATGATTTGCAGCTCATTCAATTGTTCACAATACTCGATAAACGAACAGTTTTTAGACCATTTTTTATGGTCGGCAAAAGGGTCGTCATACTCCTTCCATTCATGCAAGATTACTCCGCAAAATGGACATCTTGTCCTATCAGACACTTTCAAGTAATACAACCCAGCAGCCGCTAGTTTCAATGGACTCACCGGTGACGACCAGCCGACGAATGTCGACAACCTTCCGTCTTCGTACCTCAGGTTCTTGCTCCTTAGCCGACCCATACTAAACTAACTGATTGAGGAAGCAACAACATGCTTCATTCATAAGACAAAATGATGACACTCTCCCATTCGGAAAACAATATACTCTCTTTCATTATGCTGTGACCTAGTTTCGGTGTTGCCACATCTCATCTGCAACGTTGCCAAATCTTAATTTGCACACCTGGACCTACCTCAAGGTCAACACCCCCTCGTCCTGCCTTACACCCCTCCCACCCTCAAGGTCATCTCAAGGTCACGCCCACGACCATGCTACAGCAGACAATGACCTCAAGGTCACGGCTCCGGCTCAACCCGCCTATTTGTACTACTGTGGTTCATTCATAACTCTTATCCCATTCACAAAGACAAATTACGTCACGCTCCCATTCAGTTCATCCATTCATAAGATGACGTCACACGCCCATTCAACTATTCCATTCATAAAAAATGACGTCACATGCGTCATCCATTCAGAACAAACCATGACCTAGTTTCTACTGCGCTGTTGCCACATCTCATCTGCAACGTTGCCAAATCTTAATTTGCACACCTGGACCTACCTCAAGGTCAACACCCCCTCGTCCTGCCTTACACCCCTCCCACCCTCAAGGTCATTTCAAGGTCACACCCACGACCCTGCTACAGCAGACAATGACCTCAAGGTCACGGCTCCGGCTCAACCCGCCTATTTGTACTACTGCAGTAGTTTTGCCGGCCCTTCCTCATTTCTTCGAAGCACTCTGTAGAAGATTTTTTGATTATCTTTAGCATTTCCTTCCAACTTCCAACCAAAATCCTCCAAAAATCTTCTTTTCGCTTGGATTACTACTGGTTTGTTTTCCTTTCTCTTGGTTTTGTAAATCTAATAGGGAGTCGGTGTTTATCTTGGATAGCCTTTTTCATGTCTTCTGTCCACAAGTCGGTTCTCTTGACACCGGACCCAGCGCTTTTCTCACAGCAGACCAATAACGCTGCATGCAGGAGGATCTTTTTAAAAGTTAAAAAAGGAGTATGAAAATTAACAAGAATTTTCTGTTTTTATTTCCCCTTGATGTTGTTTTTTTTTTTTAGTATCCATTGAAAAAAAGCAAAGATCAACACTGATCAACATTATTAACACAAGTATACAGCTACCATACCAAAGCACACAAATACAGCTATTAATTCTACATTTGAATAAAATTTATGTTACAATATAATTTTAAACAAAATTTTTTTATTTGTCGTTTCAGTTTATACAGCTGGCATCCCAACCCATCCTAATACTATCCTTGCCATGTATGCGGTTGACATGTCTATTATCAGTCAATACTGATCCAGTTATAGCATACCATACTCTTCAATCCCATATCAGTAATCTTGAAAAATGGTGTCAAACCTGGAGGGTTAAAATAAATTCTCACAAATCCCGTCAAATCACCTTTACCCTCTGACATAAACCAATGACTTCCTGTTCTCCTGTGTTGTTTAATAAACTCCCACTGATTCCTGTGGTGAACAGGTCTGGGACTTAGGACCTTGACAAGCATTTATCTTAGAATCCTCATACTAGCCTGAAACGAGAAAAAAGAGCTCGCCTTAACAGGCTACTTCAACATTTACTATACAAATGCTCTAAGCACCCTATCAATTACAAAAGACTCATATGCATGACAATCATTAGACCCATCTGGACATACATAGTAGAGCTTTGGGGATCCACTAAGCCATCCAATTCCTCTCATATTCAATCCTTACAATCCAAAATTGTCATAAAATCCTCAATTCTCCATACTTTGTTACGAACAAAGTAATCCATTATGACCTTAATGCCCCATTTGCTACTGATTTATCCCGAATCCGATATCAATCTTTTTATTTCAAACTTTATTCCCACACAAACCCAGTAGTATCAAACCTAGCAACCTCTTCAATTCCTGATAATCCTCCGAAGCGTCTGAAAAGAAGATGGCCACGTGACCTTGTTATTTGAGTACTACCATTGGGTAGTTTCTCTACTAATCTTTATTCATGCCAATATGTATCATTCCTGCCATTTAATTGTTGTATTGTTATAATGCAGTTGTAAATTTCAATGAATAAATTATATTACAAAAATTTATTTGTGATTTTATATTACAATGTTATTTTCTTTATTAATGTTTTTATTAAAAGGCATAATAATTTGTTTTAAACAGTATTACAGTTTCATTCGTTTGTAAACCTTCTGCTTAATTAAACAATTATTTTTTTTAAATATTTACCTTTTACTAATTTATAATTAGTGTGAATGAGTATGAATGGTGATATCATGCCCAAAGTCTAATTAACTCATACTTTTGCCTTCTCAACTGA
Source organism: Arma custos (assembly GCA_037127475.1). Lineage (NCBI taxonomy): Eukaryota > Metazoa > Arthropoda > Insecta > Hemiptera > Pentatomidae > Arma > Arma custos. Next base: position 68,430,426 of record CM073761.1, on the reverse strand, counting down.
TTACAATGGTGAAAGTGCTACTCAGATCACTGGTTGTTCTCTTTAGCTTCTGTCTGTCATTTCTGAACAAAGAAATCATTTATAAGCCTTGAATTACAATGGAAATGATAACATGGGAAAATGCCATTGTATTGCTTAAAACATTTTACTGATATTCAAAAATCAAAACTTACAACGATTCCCTTTTCCTCATAAACTCAGACACTACGCATATATTCGAAGGTCTATGTTTACCAAAAAAAGCTCCCCAAAACCTGGGCTACTTTTGTAGGACCCCTTTTCTTATTAGAGAAACCAACAAAACTACCTGGTGCTAAATAGCCCTTATGACTTCTGGTTAGAAGATAAAACTCCTACCAAAGCACAGGTTAATGGCAAGAAAAATATTAACTCTTAAATTATGAATGATTAAATTATATGAAAAATAATTGTTCTCTTGTTTCTGTTTCTTTAAGATATAATTACAAGATTGTATGGAAACTTTATTGACCTTTGATTCGGTAGTGTTTTCTTCAAATTAGAATCTCTAATCTAAAGAGTTACAAATCGAAATTTGTATTTGCTTATATTTTGTTCTACTGCTCAAAGAAAGTATAATAATAAATAACTAATTCAAGAATGTTACTCCATGTATATATTCAAAAAAAGTCTCCTTACAGTTTGTGTTGAAATGTTTGAACACTATTACTTTTCAGTATAGTAACATTCTTGAATTAGTTATTTATTATTGTTCTTTCTTTGAGCAGTAGAACAAAATATAAGCAAATACAAAGTTTGATTTGTAACTCTTTAGCTTAGAGATTATAATTTGAAGAAAACACCATAAAATCAAAGGTCAATAAAGTTTCTATACAATCTTGTAATTATATCATAAAAAAAACAGAAAAAAAAGAACAATTATTTGTCTTATAGTTCTAAGATATCATTTGATATGTAAATTTCATTTTCCATTAGAGGAAGAATATGCTCCGGGAAGAGATAAAATAAAAAAAAAAGTCAGCTAATATTATTAACATTATTTTTCCATAGTTTAAAGTCAAACACTTAAAATTAAAATGAAGGTATCAAAATACATTCGTGCTTTGATTTAAATTTAAGAGAAAAAGGTCACGCATTGGGAGCAATAGGAAAAATGGTAAACAACCCCCATGCGACTGTTGAATACATTATCAAACGTTATGAAGGAAATAAAAGTTTAGAAAATAGGGCTTATTCAGGAAGCCCAAGAAAATATTTTAGCATTCATAAAAAAGCGATTCATAAATTAATAAGAACTGTCAAACATGGGAAAGAAAACGTGCTTGAAAACCATTGCCTGCAATGGAAGGTCATCTTTTAATGCAATAAACCTGCAAGGTTTATCTTTCAATAGGAAAATATTCTGCAAAGCTTGTTAAGGAATGGCTTGTTTTCAACATCCAGAAAATACTTTAACACCCACTAAGAATTCCAATCTCTACCCAATTGACCATCCTTGATGTGTTATGATGTGGATCATGAAGAGGTCATGTACTAAAGCTTTGTGGGAAGGTAATCTGTGAAAGATGTTGAATATTTCTAAAGGATGGAATTTGGGCAGAAGGGTAATTTGGCAAGGAGCATGCAGCTCTGCTTTTATACATTCAAAGTGTGTTGGATATAAGGATGTAGATGACAATTTTTAAAATGGTATTGATCTAATGCCTGTACTTTTTCTTTGTTGGATCTAGAAAAGACCTTGGATTCAATAAAAAGTGGATTAAAATCTATAATTTCAATTAACCTACTTGTAATATCTTCAGTTAGGCTAATTAAATTTTGAATTTTCAAATTTCTGCTTTTAGCTGGTTCATTGGCGGATTCGAGGGGGGGGGGGATGCTCAATCCTAGAGTTCTCATTAGTTGATATTGACCTGAATTTTTGTTGGTTTTCGACAAGAAAAAAACACGTTTTACACACCAAAAATATTCATTGTATCGAATGTTTTCTCAATGGGTGCATCCAAAATTGGCGAATCCGAATCCTTTTATGTTTTTCATTCACATATAGATAGCTACCGCTTTGATAAAGGAGCTTATTTTATCCTTATTGTTTTCTGGCCTCAGTTGTCTTAAATTAAAAATTGATATTTTATGTATCTTCATCCATATATGGATCGTATACATTGATAACAAATTCACATTCACCCATGTCCCCTCCCTGAAAATTCTCCTAGATCCGTCAGTGAGCTGGTTAGTCAAGTTAGTATAGATAGTTTTATCTAACAGGTATCTAATGTAGTCCTAGGACACTTTGATATTGCTCAGCATTCCTGTAAATAAGATTCAAATATGCTGTGGCATATCAGTGTGTTGAGAATTATCATTAATATTATTTTAGTTGTTATGGCTGTATCAATATTATGTTTTGTCTTAATTTAAATTTTTAAGTTCGATTTGTGCTCCAAATCAAAACAAATTTTGTACCAGTTTACATGTCCTGTAATCAATGTAACTTTGCAAGGGCGGATCCAGGGTATTTTTCTGGGGGGAGGGCACAACGGGCAGACAGGCAAAAAAATCAACAATAACTTGTGGTATTTATAGAAAGGTTTCTTAAAATATCTAAGCAATAGTTTCACTCATGTTATTTTATTCAGATATTTTAACAAATATCATCACATGATTTGCCTATAAAGTATGTATTGTGATGCCGCATTTGCAAATATCTATACCTTTGAAAAACACCTCATCTCCTGGAATTGTGTTGCTTCTCAAATGACTTACAAAAAAATGTGACTGCAAGGCAGCACTGTGTTTAGTTATTCTATTTTAATCCCAACAGCTGTTGTGCTGTAGTGTTTATTGGTTAAAATGACTTCTAGTGAAAGTAAAAGTAATAATTCCACACGATTAAAACGTAAAAAAGAGAAGCAAGTTGAGTATAAGTGTGAAAGAATAAAGAATTCCCGTGTTAAGAATGAAGAATATACAAACTGGAAAGGGAATGTAGTGAAACCAAAAGAACAAGAACCTAGAATATTTACCGTAGGCCTAGAACATCATACATCCTATAACCTAGAACATTGACCTAGGAAAATTTATCTGTATAGCCTAATATTGTAATATTTTGTAGGTTTTAAGTTATTTTGAACTAGTCCTAATGAGGTTTGGTTATTTTAGGTGGTTATTTTTAGGAAATGTATACCGGGAAAGGTTACAGGGGACAAAGAAAATGAAACTTACACCAAGTTTGTTTTTTTTAACACAAAAAATGAACAGGATGCATACCTCCAATCATTGATTGAGTGTAAGCCAATTGCAAGGAAAAGACGAGTTAATAATGAACTTGTTATTAAATGACTATAGAGGACATGGTTCCCTCTGAATTTAAAAAGAATTTTAAATGGAATAAAACAACTTAAATTGAGATGAATGACTTATGGTCGAATTGTTAACCTTATAATAAGTAAAAAATGAAACAATTAAAACAGAAGATTGAGAATGGCCTAGGCCAAAAAGTATCTCGAAAATAAAGAATAAACATTTTTTTTACAGGAAATAGGTTTTTTTCTCCTATTTAAAGAATAAATTATATCATTGAGTCCAGTTGACCTTTAAAAATGACCTTTTTAAAAAATGACATATTTTACTTACGGCAGTTGACATTGAATGTTTTCAATATTCATGATGTTGCAACCAAAAAGCCCATTTTTATGTATATCATGAGGGCTTAGCTAAGAAGGAGCCAAATGAAATATGTTGATTATATCAATGAAGTTCTTGATGCTGGTGTTGGGCATGTTTTTTCCGATGGTGCACCTGGACAAAACAAAAACACCGTGGTTGTGAGGTTTTTTCTTCCTCTAATAGAAACTGGCCGATTCGACGGTATTCATCACTATTTTCCTATTCGAGGTCATTCGTACCTTCCGTGTGACCGTGACTTTAGTGTAATCAAACGAAAAATTGAAACAACTGACAGAATTTACCCAGTAAAACAGTATGCTGAACTCATGTTGCACCCTGCTGCTATTCAGGACAAGTTCCTGGTGGAAATAGTACAAAGTGAAAAAGTAAAGGATTTTAAATCATGGTGTGGTCAATTTTATAAATAAAAATGTAATATCTACGGAGACTCAAGCAAGGAACATCCCAAAGGAAAACAAAATAAAATTCAACATTTCAACTTTTATGGAGTTTCATTACTCTAATAAACATATAGGCCAAGTTAAAGTAAAAAACTTCATTGGTGGACTCAATGAACAAACTTTTGATTTGAAAAAAACGAGAACTGGTTTACCAGAGCTTCGAAAAATCAGTGCCTACCCGCAACAATGTCAACAAAATCAATGATTGAAAATTCAATGACCTCAAGAAAGTCGAAGCTCATATACCTGCAGACATTGTTGGTGAATTTTATTCAAAAAGTTATGACTGGCCAACTAGTGATACGGATGGTATTGAACTGTTTTAAGAAACTATGTTTGGAAAATCTTACTAATATTATAAATCTGAAAGTTTGTATGTTTGTCTCTCTTTCACGCGAAACTACTGAATAGATTTGGAAGAAACTTTGCAGTAATATAGACTATATATCAGAATAACATATAGGCTACAGCAAGGGCGGATTTACTGGGGGGGGGGAGCACGGGGCCTTACACAAGCTTACATCCAAATTTAATTAATTAATCTAAAATTACAATCTTATAAAGGTATGAAGAAAAATATTGTGAGATATATATTATAACATCTAGTATAAATTTAGAAATGCTAATTTAGAATTTTTTTTCTGATGATGTGACTCCAAAAAATCAAAATTAAAAGGAAAGATTCAATTAATAACAGTTCTTTTTAATTACTAAATGATATATGTGCTCCATCATTGTTACGTTTAGCGGCGTACCATACAAATAATATCTGGCTAATTATGGTTTTTGTTTCATCATTTAGAATTCTTATTCCGCAGGTTGTAAGGGTAGTTAAAGTCCATTCAAGTCTATCTATTTAACGGCGCTATGGTCCTTGCAAGACCTTGGCCTCCTCACTGACCCTCCTCCACTCCGACCTTTTTTTTTTTTTTTTTCTTTTTCCCTTGCCTGCCATTGCTGGCATACGGGGTTCGGCAGTGGCGGGTTGATACGTTGGGTTTACGCACGCCCACCACTGCCAAAGAACTACTCTTTATTCAACAATCCATTACAAAATAAATTTGGGGGGTACCGTTTAATCTTATCATCTGGGTACAATAAAAAAAATAAAATAAACAAATAAAATAAAAATAAATCTGTGGTGCTGCCCGGTGCACGGATGTGCACCTTACTGATGGGGCAGCACCTTTTAGGCCTCCTGGCCGGTCTGCATCCGTCCGGGTGCCGTCCAGCCTTCCTGGTCCGCCGCATCCGTCCGGTCATCCGGCCAGTCCACATTAACCGGGGGAAGTCGTCCTCGGCGAGGGTGTACATCCCAGTTTTTGCCGACAACCTGGAACGGTGTCTTTCCATCGCGGGGCAGGAAACGATCACGTGTTCTGCTGTCTCGGGGACTCCACAGGCGGGGCAGAGGGGGTCGACCACTATCTTATGCTCAAAGAGCTTCCCCCGGAACCCGCCATGGCCTGTGAGCATCTGCGATACCCAGTAGTCCGGGAGGACCCATGTTGCAGACAATCTCGGCTGGACGGTGGGGAAAAACTTCCTCAAAGTAGAGCCCTTCTGGCTTACCACCCGCCGTCCATTCCACTCTCCTATGGTATCCTCCCTCACCATCTTCTTCCATCTGTTGGGGTTCTCGCAGACTCTCTCTCGGAGTCCCTCCGGGAGCGCCGTCAGCCCCTGCCTCTTCACCTCGTATATCAATCTATCCTCCTTGAGGATGAGGTCCAGGGGCATCGCTCCCGCCAACACCTGCACCGCCTCGTGCGACACCGTTCTGTACGACTTGGTGACTCTCAGGAGGGCCAATCTCTGGATCGTCGCCAGTCTCCTCTTCTGTAGCTGCGTGAGGTTTCGGCTCCACGCCGGGGATGCATACCTCAGTATACCCAAGACTACGCCTTTATAAATGGTCATCGTTGCCGGGTACCTGAGGCCCCAGAATGCACCCCCTATTCTTGATAATCCATTGAGTGACAGGGTCACCCTATCTTTCAAGTATCCCAGTTGAGGAGTGGCATCGAAGTTCCTTCTGAAATTCACCTCCTCGCCCAGTCTCACTCTTTCTCCTCCTATATCCATCATGATAGGGTGAGCCCTGTCAGTGGAGCCTCTGAGGAGTATGGCCTGGGTCTTGGCGGCGGCCATAGTGTTTTCTCCTCACGCACCGTTCTGCCACGAGACTGGCGCACCTCTCCGCTTTCGTCTTTAGCCTGGCCCTGCTGTTCTCGGCCACGATGACTGCCAGGTCGTCGACGTAGGCCGTGGCAAGGAACCCTTCTCCTTCTAGCTCCCCCAGCAACTGATCGAACACCAACTTCCACAGGGCTGGCCCAAGGACCGACCCTTGTGGACATCCTCTCTCGATCTTCTCCTCGACCTCATAGTAGTTCCCTCTGATCCTAACGCTCCTGTCGCCGAGGTAACTACTTACGAGGGAGTACAAGTTGCTGGGGGTGTCGAGCTCCTGCAACCGCTGAAGTACGCAGGGCCACAACACACTGTCGAAGGCGGAGGATATGTCGAACAGTACAAGCATGACATACTTCTCCGCCCTCTCTTCAACATCCCTGCGCACTCTCAGCAGTGCATCCGTCGTTCCCTTGCCACGGGTCGAGCCGAACTGCCGTGGGTGGCTTGCTGCAATGAGGACCGGTCTCAGGCTATTAACCATCAGGCTCTCCTCCTGGGCATCTCCCACTCTGAGAGCCGCCACCATGGTGAGCGGCTTCACCTTGCCCAATGCCACCCTGTACGGGATACCCCAGGGATTCTTTTCTGTCTCCTTGACGATGAATTCGTCCCAGGATTCCTTCTTCCGGTGACGCACTCCGTTTCGGTATGCCTTATCCCTCCGTTTGGACTCATCTCGGAGTGCAGGCCTCCTCTCCTCATCCCTGCACTCCTGGTACCTGCGCCTGGCCCTGTAGTACTCCCTCTTGAGGAGCGTCAGGGCAGGCGTCCACCATGGGACCGGACGCGCTCTCGCTCTGCGGCGCTGGAGGGTCATACTGGCCGCGTCTGTAATGGCGCCCGTCAGCTCCACCACTCTGCGGTCTATCGCTGACTCTCCTTCCATCGGCGCCATCTCTTCCCATTGTCTATCTACCAGTATTCCCTCCAGTTCACTGGAGAAAGCTCCCCAGTTCGCCGTACGGGTCACGAAGCCCTTCTCAACCGGAAGGACTTCACCTTCCTCCTCTACCACACTGAAGGCGATGACCCGGTGGTTGGAGCTCGTGTCAGACCGTAGGGTCCAGTCCGCTATGCGCCTCGCCTTGGTGGCCGTGGCGAGTGTCACGTCAATCCAGCTCTGGCCCCTAGCTCCAACGAACGTGGGACCAGAGGGCTCACTAACCACTATGAGTTGACACCTCGCCACGGTCTCATCCACCACACTTCCTCTGGCGTCTGTGCGAACCGAACCCCAGGCCGTGCTCCACGAATTGGTGTCGGAGCAGACTACCACACTCCTATAGCGTTGTGCGATGGCCTCCACAACGGCAACACTCTCCTCTATCCTTTGCCTCGGCGGCATGTATGACGAGACGCGGGCGAAGGATATCCTCCCCCATCTGACATAACACGCCGCCTGATCCGCCGTGGTGAATTGGCTCAGCTCCATGACGTCGAGGTTCGGGTTAACTATCACAATAGCCGCCCTGGGCCTCCTCTCTCCACTGCCCATGGCGACTACCCTCGACGCGACACCAAATCCGGCGACCAAGTTTCCCTGACACCACGGCTCCTGTATAGCCATGATATCAGTCTTCCTTGCGAGAGCTCTCAGCTCGTCCGCGACCACTCGCCTTCGGCCCATGTTGACCTGCAGAATCCGCAGCCTACACATACCGGGTTCTTTTCACCTGTCCGGCCATCATCTCCAGGTGCTGCGGGCCCACCCTGCTGCCCGCGCAGTGTCGGAGCTCTTCCCCCTCTCTGCCTTTGGCCTTGCAGTTAGCGCATGTCGGTGCCTGCTTGCTCTTCTTTGCCGGGCAATCCTTGACCTTATGCACGGTCTCTCCGCACCACATGCACGCTATCCCGGTCGCTCGGCATGTCTTCGCCGGGTGGCCATACTGCATGCATTTCAGACAGAGCAGGGGTTCGAGGTTGTCCTTGATGGCCAGACACCACCATCCTCCACTCAAATCCGCCTCCGTCAGGTTCATCAGGGCGAGCCTCATCGAATGATGGACCTCTTGGTCAGCCCGCCCCTCGCAGGACTGGCAAAGCAGGGTCTAAGCCACTCCCTCCTGACGGACTCCTCCTCCGGCCTTTCGATGGGCACCTTGCTCCAAATAAATCTCTGGAGCACCTCCCCATCCCAGTGGTTGGGGACGCCTCTGAGTTCCAGGCGGGGCCTTCTCGCCATCGCCATCTTGGCGTCGAGCCCCTTACCTTTTAGAGCGTCCCAATTTAATAGCTTCTGGGCCTGGTCAGGCCCTCCAGTCTTGACCAGGACGGCGCCAGTCTTGGTCACTCTGACCACACTGACGCTGGCGCCGACTTCTCTGAGCTCCTCCCGGGACGGGAGCTGCTCTAGGATCTTGCCAGCCTCCCATCCTGGTACATTCCCCTTCAGGGTAATGTAGGTGGAGGCCTCCTCTGCTCTTCTCGGCCCGGTAGGGACGCTGGCCAGGACCCCGGCGAAGGTTCTGGTCTTCTTCTTCCCTTCATCCTGGGAGGTGGGTTTTCCTTTCTTCTTCTTCTTCTTTCTCACCTCCTCCCAGGGTGAGGGCTCCGCCTCACTCGGCTCGTCCTCCATGTTCCTTCCTCGGCATATTTCCGTAGTGCTCCACCTCTGGGGCATTTCCGCAGGTGGGAGGCCGGCATACTTACTACGGGTGGTCTCCTTCTTGGGTGGGGGCACTCCGGAAGTTCCGGCCACCGCCTTCACAGGTTCCTTCGGGGTTACTACCTTCTTCCCTCTATCGCCTCTATCTGCGGGGCGATCCTGGGTGGTTACAGACGGCCCTGGACCCTGCTGCTTACGGGTCCTCCTTTCCTCTCTCTGTGGCTTGGGCAGCCCACTTGCCACCATCGGACCCACATATTCCACCACCTTTTCCGCCACCAACTGGTGAAGTTCCTCGGTGTGAAGGATCTCCCTCACGACGTGCTTCACCACCTGGGGGATCAGCCTCCTCTCCCACTCCATCTTGAGGACTATTTCACAAAGCCTTCCTACACTATTGTTAATATAGTTCCGCTTCTCCTTAGAGATGGTGTTCCTATATCTCTCCATATATTCGGTTATGCCTCTTTGGGTAGCCCGCGCCTGGTCCCCTGGGCTGCCCTCAGTGTATGCGTGAGGAGGGGTACTCCCTCTCCTCCCTATCCTCCTTTTCTTACTGTGAGGACTTGACTTCTGGTCCCCTTCTGACTCCTTTGGCTCATTAGTTTCGCTCTCACTTACTTCTGGGCCTCTCCTGACAGGATTAAGAAGCCTATCAATGAGCCCCGAGATGGTGGGCCCTACTGGCTTCTGTGCGCTCACTTTCGCTTGTTTTCCTTCTTCTTGAGCAGGTATTCCTGACGCGACCGCTTGCGCATGCGCTCCGTCCTTCGCAAGCTCCTGGTTGCACTCCTCCATCCTCTCCTCTTCCTCACTTGAGGTTCCATCTTCCCTGGTAACCACTTTACCCTCATGAGAGGAACTCATTTTTAATTTTATTTATTTTACGTAATGTTACGTAAAATAAAATAAAAATTTTAATCTAAATTAATGTCTATTTTTCAAACTTTTAAATTAATTAATTAATTTATTCGAACCCGAGGGTTCTCCTGTCCTATTGGGAGCCCCGACTTGCACTTGTGTCCCTCGGGGCTTCAACCAATCACTAACACACCCGCCAGCACTCAAAAGCAGAACCAAGTAAAAACGCGTCTTACCTTGGCGACGTCTGGGCGACTACTGAGAGCTGCGACTGACTGTGAAGGTGGGGATAATCCTCAGGAGCCAATTTGCCGTGCATCCGCTCTCATCGACTGCCGGAGCGCAACTCCCCTCCACACCGACCTGTCCTCGGGTGCCCTTCTCCATGTGCCGACGCCAAACGTCCGAAGGTCCTCCTCCACATCCTGAAGCCAACGAAGTCTAGGTCTCCCTCTACTCCTCCTTCCACCAAGGTGACCCTCCATAATCATTTTTGGTAATCTACTTCTTTCCATTCTTTGTACGTGCCCCAGCCATCTTATCCTGGCACTCTTAATCGTGGCAACGATATCTGGTGTACCATATAGATTTCTTAGTTCCTCGTTTGTCTTCATCCACCAGCGATCTCCTTCTTTTGTAGGGCCAAAGATCTTCCTAAGGATTTTTCTTTCCCACATGTTTAAAAGCCTTTCATCGTTGCGTGTCAGTGTCCAAGACTCGCTTCCATACATGACTACCGTTTGAAGGACAGTACGATATACCCAGTCAAGTCTCAACACATAATATTATTTCCACCTCACGATCTTGTGTATATAGATAAATAAATAATAATGATAATATAAAGTGTTGTTTTATATTTTGATATAATAGATTAAAATTATATTAATTCATGTCACAACAAGTTTTAACTTTTCATTTGTTTTCTCTTTAATATTCTCGAAAATAAAATAATGGTGAGTTTTAAATATGAAAAAAGACGTATTTATGGGAAATGTGTGCATTTCGGTAATCATTTCATCAAGATCGGAACATTTCAACAAATATTTTGAAGTACAGCAGGTGTGCAATCGAGGAACAGTTTGTGTAAGCCTGCCGTTTTATATACATATATATACTTATTTATTTATTACTGAGCTCTACGGTCCTTGATAAACCAAGGCCTCTGCTAACTTCTTCCACCATTCGCCTCTGTCCGCGGCAAGGCGCCTCCAGTAGATTACACCCATCGTCTTCAGGTCACTATCCACATCGTCGAGCCACCTGAGACGGAGCCTTCCTCGCAATCTCAAACCATTATCAGTATTTCATACATTATCCTTCTTGAAATTCTCGTTGGGTCCACCCTCTCCAAATGCCCCAACCATTGTAGTCTCTTGAGCTGGATGATTTTCACTATATCGGGATCATCGCTTAGGCCCCTTAATTCTTTATTGGGCCTAATTCTCCAATTGTCCTCCATTCTAATAGGTCCAAAAATTTTACGTAGGACTTTTCTTTCCCATACTTCAAGGATATATATTATTTTCGATATATATACAGTCGATAGTAGTAGGAAAAGAGGGCTTCTAGACCAGCATTTTGAACATGTTCAAACCTGTCGAAACATGTTTGAACATGATCAAAATTCTCGTCTAGAAGCCCCCCTACATAAACGTGCAGGTTCAAACCTGTCGGTACATGCACCAACAGGTTGATATTCTCTCCCTCTCTCCTTCTATCCCTCCCCCCCCTCTCGCCCTCTCTCCCTCCCCCCCTCCCTCTCTCTCTCCTCCCCTCCCTCCCTCTATCCCTCTCTCTCTCCCTCCTTACCCATACGGTTTTTGTGGATTTTGAAATTTGTAAACAATACTGTATGTATAATTACTGTCTTCTTGAAAAATATGGGTAAGAAAAACTACAAGTTTTATGAATATAGTTTTCTTTATTTATATTATTTACAAAGTATTAAGATTAAATAAATTCAATTTCATAGGAGCCTTTGTATACAAGTGATATTTTTCGTGACATTTTGTCGTATGACGTCAGCACTTCATCTGTAATTATCTCGTTGTAACGTTTTGGAAGAAAACCGCTCATCGAAGAAGAACTTTCAATGTACGTAGTTCCGAAGTATTCGAGGTCCGCAACAATAGCATCGCCGTATTTGGTTTGGATTTTGGCCAATCCCTTCACCTCGTAAGCGAATCCTACATTCAAATCGGAAATCTTTCCAATGCTTCTTCGAGTTTTGATTTGATTGAGAGCCCTTACGAGTTTCATAGAGGAGTCCATCTGTGAAATTCTGATAAATCAATATTCATCCAAAAATAAAATAAAAAAATGTGCATAGCGGTTTTATTTACCTTAGGTAATAGTCTTCCTCGGATGCTCGCTGACGTTGAACTGATTAAACATTAAGTAGGACTCGTGTTATATTTGGTCATTCTATCTCCTCCACATATTTAATGAGATTGCGCAATATCAATATTTTAATATGATTCAAAACATAAACGTGCAGGTTCAAAGCTGTCTGTCCACATGCACCAACAGGTGGATAACATACGGTTTTGTGGACTTTGACCAGCTATATAAACGTGCAGGTTCAAACCTGTCTGTCTACATGCACCAACCTTTTTATAACATGTTATTCTTGTAAATTTAATAATTTAGTAGCATCTCGCTTGGTTAGTACAATCTTATATATTGTGTGATCCTTAAGATTGTACGTTAAGCTCTCCCACCACGTCAAGGTAGAGCGAGCGAAGCAGCGGGCAAAAGCTAGTAGATATATAACATTCAATTGGGAAGCGATAGATTTTAGGAAAAACATTATCTATCAATAAACAATAATAACACTAAATTGGTATTGATTGAGAGTGAAAAAAATAAAATGAGCTTAATTGATTGTTGACTGTGATCATTTTTATCATTAAATTCCAAACAGGATATATATATTGCGGTGAATATTAAATAGATTTTTTTATAGATTCAAACTTTCAACTTCTAAAACTAAATTCAAGTATTCGGGTAAATACGCATTATTATGTGCGCTCCCATTTTTTTTCTGAATACATTTTTGATAAAAGGACATATTTCAAAAAAATTTGTTTAAGTGCTTGATACTTGACTTGTTTTGTTTCTTGACGATGAAGGCGAGATGGGTTTCATTTTCTGTCTCTCTCTTTATGATGTATGGATGATCTTCTCTGTATATGGTATGTAAATTATTTTTTCTTTCCAAAAAAATATTCAAACAATTTTCATTTTTTAATCTATCAATCGATGAGGAATATTTCAGCTCTGACTATTGTTTTAGGTAGTCGTTAAAACACATTATAAACAGTTGATAATAGTAAGATGAAATAGCTAGCTGAAGGGCGGGGAGGGATAGAAATGCTGGATGTGCAAAATAATCCTGGAGTAGGCACTAGCCAGGATACCCCCTTTGGAGCTGCTCCTCTGCCTCTGTTTGTTTCTTGTGCTTCCTCAGGCCCAGCTCAACAGTGAGTAGCATATATCTTTTTATAACATATTCCATAGGTTAAACGGTAATTCTTCATTAAAGTTCGGTCGCTTTAAGGGTTAAAAGCGCATAGAATATGAATTATCTTATTATCTCTAGTAATGCCTTTTTGGTGTTTGAAATATGCATTTAACACATTTTAAACAGCTTTAATGATTATGAAGAATATTCACAAAATGTTAATTATAGAAATTTATCCATAAAATTATTGAAATTTATAACAAGAATTTTTAAGTTCAACCTTATGCGGTTAATGAAAATACTATTAAAACAATATGAGATATTCACTGAACAAAAATGTATTCAGCATAAAACTTAGGTTTATTTCGGGTTTTAAAATAGAGCTAGTAAAAGAACATGTTTTACAATTTATAAATTAAAAAAAAGAATAAAATGGCACAATGGTTTAAAGTTTATACTACATTAATTTTCGTGGAATATTTAATAAATTTATTTATAATATATGCTAAACATATATTTAATCCTTTAAGTACAAAATAAAAAGTGTCAGAATAAACTTTTTTCTCAATCGTAAACCTCATTTTAAATTAATTATATTTGAATAATTTCACTTCGAGTGAACTAGGAAGAGAATTTTTTCTTCGTTTTCTTGTTTTTCAGAATCTAGCGATGGGACTTGTAAAGTAAGTAGCGTGGAAATTTGATCCTCTGATCGATATTATTGTAATTGAAACCTCCTGAGCAAGTTCCAGTCAGTTGATTGATAAAAATACCTTCCAAATCAGCATTAATCATAATTAATTTAAATAAGTAAGCGTGGAGAAGGGTGTGTTTTAGGGAATGGATTTAAAAACACAAAATTAACAGGATAAACATATAAAGCGACATACTAAAAAAATATATCACTATAATTTGCTAAATGTATGAACAAAATAATATGGTTTATTTGAATTGGATGTTACTAATGTGAAATCTATTAGTGTTTGTGCTGAAAAGACTTTAGAAATATTTGGGGATATTAACGTACGTTCATGAATATTATTTTATAACTGTATAATTTGCTAATTGAAGTATAAAATAATGTTCAAAGGTCGAAGATAAAACTTTGTATGAGTATGTGTTATAATAGTGATAAGTTAATAATCAAAATTTGAAAAAAATAAGAAACATCTTAAAATGGAGGAATGAGGTATGAACAAAATAATATGGTTTATTTGAATTGGATGTTACTAATGTGAAATCTATTAGTGTTTGTGCTGAAAAGACTTTAGAAATATTTGGGGATATTAACGTACGTTCATGAATATTATTTTATAACTGTTATTTTATAAAATAGATAAAGAGATTGATACTAAACCATATGAAGAGATCTATGCAAAATTGTCTAATCAACTAAGAGCTAAAATTAGAAACTCTTCTTGAATATATTTAACATTGAGAGTATAAAACTAATGTTTGATTGACGGGTGGTAAGCCTAGCTCATGACACCTAGTGCTGTTATGAATTTAACTAACTGTTTAGTTTATATATAGCACACACACACACACACACATACAAGCACACACACAAACTTACTTTACTACTACCATCGCTAGATTAATAAAACTTATTAATCGCTAGACTAATATAACACAGCACTGAAAAACAAGAAAAAGTGTGTGTGTGTGTGTAATTATGGTTTAGTATCAATCTCTTTATCTATTTTATAAAATAACAGTTACAAAATAATATTCATGAACGTACGTTAATATCCCCAAATATTTCTAAAGTCTTTTCAGCACAAACACTAATAGATTTCACATTAGTAACATCCAATTCAAATAAACCATATTATTTTGTTCATACCTCATTCCTCCATTTTAAGATGTTTCTTATTTTTTTCAAATTTTGATTATTAACTTATCACTATTATAACACATACTCATACAAAGTTTTATCTTCGACCTTTGAACATTATTTTATACTTCAATTAGCAAATTATACAGTTATAAAATAATATTCATGAACGTACGTTAATATCCCCAAATATTTCTAAAGTCTTTTCAGCACAAACACTAATAGATTTCACATTAGTAACATCCAATTCAAATAAACCATATTATTTTGTTCATACATTTAGCAAATTATAGTGATATATTTTTTTAGTATGTCGCTTTATATGTTTATCCTGTTAATTTTGTGTTTTTAAATCCATTCCCTAAAACACACCCTTCTCCACGCTTACTTATTTAAATTAATTATGATTAATGCTGATTTGGAAGGTATTTTTATCAATCAACTGACTGGAACTTGCTCAGGAGGTTTCAATTACAATAATATCGATCAGAGGATCAAATTTCCACGCTACTTACTTTACAAGTCCCATCGCTAGATTCTGAAAAACAAGAAAACGAAGAAAAAATTCTCTTCCTAGTTCACTCGAAGTGAAATTATTCAAATATAATTAATTTAAAATGAGGTTTACGATTGAGAAAAAAGTTTATTCTGACACTTTTTATTTTGTACTTAAAGGATTAAATATATGTTTAGCATATATTATAAATAAATTTATTAAATATTCCACGAAAATTAATGTAGTATAAACTTTAAACCATTGTGCCATTTTATTCTTTTTTTTAATTTATAAATTGTAAAACATGTTCTTTTACTAGCTCTATTTTAAAACCCGAAATAAACCTAAGTTTTATGCTGAATACATTTTTGTTCAGTGAATATCTCATATTGTTTTAATAGTATTTTCATTAACCGCATAAGGTTGAACTTAAAAATTCTTGTTATAAATTTCAATAATTTTATGGATAAATTTCTATAATTAACATTTTGTGAATATTCTTCATAATCATTAAAGCTGTTTAAAATGTGTTAAATGCATATTTCAAACACCAAAAAGGCATTACTAGAGATAATAAGATAATTCATATTCTATGCGCTTTTAACCCTTAAAGCGACCGAACTTTAATGAAGAATTACCGTTTAACCTATGGAATATGTTATAAAAAGATATATGCTACTCACTGTTGAGCTGGGCCTGAGGAAGCACAAGAAACAAACAGAGGCAGAGGAGCAGCTCCAAAGGGGGTATCCTGGCTAGTGCCTACTCCAGGATTATTTTGCACATCCAGCATTTCTATCCCTCCCCGCCCTTCAGCTAGCTATTTCATCTTACTATTATCAACTGTTTATAATGTGTTTTAACGACTACCTAAAACAATAGTCAGAGCTGAAATATTCCTCATCGATTGATAGATTAAAAAATGAAAATTGTTTGAATATTTTTTTGGAAAGAAAAAATAATTTACATACCATATACAGAGAAGATCATCCATACATCATAAAGAGAGAGACAGAAAATGAAACCCATCTCGCCTTCATCGTCAAGAAACAAAACAAGTCAAGTATCAAGCACTTAAACAAATTTTTTTGAAATATGTCCTTTTATCAAAAATGTATTCAGAAAAAAAATGGGAGCGCACATAATAATGCGTATTTACCCGAATACTTGAATTTAGTTTTAGAAGTTGAAAGTTTGAATCTATAAAAAAATCTATTTAATATTCACCGCAATATATATATCCTGTTTGGAATTTAATGATAAAAATGATCACAGTCAACAATCAATTAAGCTCATTTTATTTTTTTCACTCTCAATCAATACCAATTTAGTGTTATTATTGTTTATTGATAGATAATGTTTTTCCTAAAATCTATCGCTTCCCAATTGAATGTTATATATCTACTAGCTTTTGCCCGCTGCTTCGCTCGCTCTACCTTGACGTGGTGGGAGAGCTTAACGTACAATCTTAAGGATCACACAATATATAAGATTGTACTAACCAAGCGAGATGCTACTAAATTATTAAATTTACAAGAATAACATGTTATAAAAAGGTTGGTGCATGTAGACAGACAGGTTTGAACCTGCACGTTTATATAGCTGGTCAAAGTCCACAAAACCGTATGTTATCCACCTGTTGGTGCATGTGGACAGACAGCTTTGAACCTGCACGTTTATGTTTTGAATCATATTAAAATATTGATATTGCGCAATCTCATTAAATATGTGGAGGAGATAGAATGACCAAATATAACACGAGTCCTACTTAATGTTTAATCAGTTCAACGTCAGCGAGCATCCGAGGAAGACTATTACCTAAGGTAAATAAAACCGCTATGCACATTTTTTTATTTTATTTTTGGATGAATATTGATTTATCAGAATTTCACAGATGGACTCCTCTATGAAACTCGTAAGGGCTCTCAATCAAATCAAAACTCGAAGAAGCATTGGAAAGATTTCCGATTTGAATGTAGGATTCGCTTACGAGGTGAAGGGATTGGCCAAAATCCAAACCAAATACGGCGATGCTATTGTTGCGGACCTCGAATACTTCGGAACTACGTACATTGAAAGTTCTTCTTCGATGAGCGGTTTTCTTCCAAAACGTTACAACGAGATAATTACAGATGAAGTGCTGACGTCATACGACAAAATGTCACGAAAAATATCACTTGTATACAAAGGCTCCTATGAAATTGAATTTATTTAATCTTAATACTTTGTAAATAATATAAATAAAGAAAACTATATTCATAAAACTTGTAGTTTTTCTTACCCATATTTTTCAAGAAGACAGTAATTATACATACAGTATTGTTTACAAATTTCAAAATCCACAAAAACCGTATGGGTAAGGAGGGAGAGAGAGAGGGATAGAGGGAGGGAGGGGAGGAGAGAGAGAGGGAGGGGGGGAGGGAGAGAGGGCGAGAGGGGGGGGAGGGATAGAAGGAGAGAGGGAGAGAATATCAACCTGTTGGTGCATGTACCGACAGGTTTGAACCTGCACGTTTATGTAGGGGGGCTTCTAGACGAGAATTTTGATCATGTTCAAACATGTTTCGACAGGTTTGAACATGTTCAAAATGCTGGTCTAGAAGCCCTCTTTTCCTACTACTATCGACTGTATATATATCGAAAATAATATATATCCTTGAAGTATGGGAAAGAAAAGTCCTACGTAAAATTTTTGGACCTATTAGAATGGAGGACAATTGGAGAATTAGGCCCAATAAAGAATTAAGGGGCCTAAGCGATGATCCCGATATAGTGAAAATCATCCAGCTCAAGAGACTACAATGGTTGGGGCATTTGGAGAGGGTGGACCCAACGAGAATTTCAAGAAGGATAATGTATGAAATACTGATAATGGTTTGAGATTGCGAGGAAGGCTCCGTGTATTATACATACAGTATTGTTTACAAATTTCAAAATCCACAAAAACCGTATGGGTAGGGAGGGAGAGAGATAGGGATAGAGGGAAGGAGGGGAGGAGAGAGAGAGGGAGGGAGAGAGAGTGGGTGTGAGGGAGGGAGGGAGAGAGGGTGGGAGGGAGAGAGGGTGAGGGGGGGGGGAGGGATAGAAGGAGAGAGTGAGAGAATATCAACCTGTTGGTGCATGTACCGACAGGTTTGAACCTGCACGTTTATGTAGGGGGGCTTCTAGACGAGAATTTTGATCATGTTCAAACATGTTTTGACAGGTTCAAACATGTTCTGACAGGTTCAAACATGTTTCGACGGGTTTGAACATGTTCAAAATGCTGGTCTAGAAGCCCTCTTTTCCTACTACTGTCGATGATTGAGGGGGGAAGTATTGGGGCCTCACCTGAAGCTGGCGGAATATACACCAAATTTCTTATTAATAGTTAGTTTTTATATATTTCGCATTTGATTCCCAATGAATATGTTCATCTCGATTTAGGAGAAAATCTAGCTCAATTTGACATTGATAATTTTTACAGTAAAAGGCCACCATTAAACCTTGCCCAAGCAGAACACTACTAAATAACATCCCCCTTACCGGAACCTCTCTCGCAACTTTATACCTGAAACTGCCGAGGACAGAACGAATATTAACCCATCAATTGTTTTTTAGGTAATACTATAACCAATAATTTATTTTACTAACTACTTTTTTAACTTTTACCAAGACAGAAAGTTTAGTTTTTAATCAATACTAAAATACATACTTCTTATCAATTTTACGAACATTTTCTTAAAATTAGATATTCATAGTTTTATGAAGCCTAATTATAAAATAAAATGAAAGTATAAATGCATTTGATTATGGGATCATTTGTCTGAATTAATAAAAATTGAATTCTGTGATAGTAAAATAAGTTGGTCACGCTGGCTATTTTAAGTCGAACAATGCAAATTTAAACATATGGTCTAGTCGTTCACAGTTTTGGGGTTTTCAGTTGTTAGTTTATTTTTTTTTTAAATTTTTATTTGGTTTTTTTATTTCTATTTTCAGGAATACCTTTTTACAATGGAGTCTAGCATGAATTATTCATTACTTATAATAGGTGACTTGGGTTAGTTATCCCTTGATATATTAGTTTTATTTACCTTATTTTATAAGGAAAGGTTATTAGTAAGTGTTTGGTTTAACATGAAGCCTTTAGTTATCATCTATTCAAGCTCATAACAATTGCATTGAATACAATAATTAAATGAAACTTGAAATACACAATGAACTTACTTGTTTGTGTATTTCAAGGTTTCATGTTAAAGAATGTGATGAACACATTATGAAATGGTTTCATTGGTATTCATTCATGACATATTGATAGGAAATTTTATACTTTTTTTAGAAAACAGAATGATTATTAACAAATACTGATAATTCATATCAATTTGTTATTTCATTATTAAGGTTGGAATGAATGTATTACAAATGGTGCTTATTGTTTTTTTTTTTGTTGAATCCTAGCACTCTATTTGTCATTGTAAGGAAACCCTGTTTTAACTTTAACTTTAGATATTCATACTTTCAAGTCTACCAGGACTGTGTTAATTTTAATTGTTGTATTAAGCATGCAGGATATTTGAGAGAGAATTCATCTAATTATATTCTCCATTAGTAAAGATATTGGCCATAATATTACTTGTGTTTGATGTATCACCTGTAATATCTGACAACCTTACTGCCTTATAGCTAAACTTTAGAACTTATTATAGATATGAGATTAAAATAATGTTATATTATCTTATCATATTACATTTACTCATCATATTCTTTTAATAATAAAAATATTAATATAAAGTTGAATATGATATTATCGTATCATTTTTATATTGGCATCACATTCTTTTTAAAATAATACTTTTTTATTAGAGATGTACCATAATTAATAAAATCATTTGCTGGTCATACAGTCATTTTATATTTCTGTTATTATATATGTAGGAACTTAGCCTTAAAAAAGAAAGGGAACAGTAAAATATTGATTACTTTTTTATGTATTTGAAAACAAAGGTATATCCTGATTTTTTTTTTCCGTATAACACTGCCGTGTTGCTCTTTAAATACTCGAGTGCTGAAAGAATAACTAGATCATTGTTACGTTTCTGTTTGGTTGTTAGCAAACAAGGGCTCTAGTGTTTTCATTTTATTAGAGCTTCCTTATTTTTGTCCACCTTCAAAGCTCCTACTTATTTTCTAGTTGTGTTATTAATAGGCTGTAATCAAAGGCGGTAAATCTAATCTTTGATCCAGTCATAAACTACTACACAGTTGTTTATGGTTTTATATTTAACCTTTTTATTGCCAGTAAATTGGTTATGAAAATGAATGTATATATGTTGTATTAATATTTATATATTTTTTTGTTGTTTTAGGGGTGGGGAAAACTTCTATTGTAAGAAGATACCTTAGAAACCCTTTTATGAAACCTTGTCTCAGCACTGGGGGTAAGTCATTCATCAAAAATCATTGGCCATTTGTTTATTTGTAGTATAATATATATATATATATATATATATATATATATATATATATACCTTCTTCTTCGTCTCAGCTCTATTGTGCAACAATGATTATTTGCCTACTTAGTCCGTTACCGTCAGTCTTCCCTACTTCCCGTCTTGTGGCAGCCTTCCACTTCCATCCGGCCACCGGAGCTTGTGTCATCCATCCTGATCTTCTTGTTCGCTCCAAATTTTCTTCCATTATTGATTCATTTGAATTTCAATTATATATATATCATATTAACATGCCTGGTGACCATCTGACAGCTTTTTTTTTTCAGAGTGCTAGGCATACAAAATAGTAATGAATTAAACTTTTACTTTCCTAAGTTTATCAAGAATTAAGATTCAAAACCATAATTTTTCTTTGAACAATGGGTAAAACTACTGGCTAGAAATAAATTAAATCTCCCATAAATTATTTGAATAACAAACAGTGTTTTCAAAGTTTGTTTTTGGTAAGTTTCTAAGCAGAGTGATGAGCTTACCCATGGCTCTGTTAATCCATCTGGTGATCTCTTTAATCATTGCTGAAATGAAACCATTGAGAATCTTTCGATTCCGCCATCTGTTTGATTTATGGGTATGTCATATGTTACAACCTAGTATATTCAATAACTCCCTTCTTACTACTCATCTTTTACATTTAATTTTTTTTTATTATCTTTACTTCTTACAATTTTTATTGTTAGCTTTTTATTTATTTTATTAACTTCATACTGATTCTATCTTCTAGAACTTAAAATTATACATTTAATTTGTTTTCAAGAGAAATTTCTTTGATATCATGTTTTAATGTATTTGTTTTCAAATTTAGAAATGAGGACCTACACAAAAACTATTAAAATTAATCATAAAGAAGCAATCCTTGGTATAACAGACATGAAAGGTATAAAATGTGTCAGTCCAATACCTATATATAAGGGCACACATGGAGTAATCATAGTGTATGATGTAACAAAATTTGATACTTTTAATAATGTAAGAAAATGGCACCGTGCTGTTGCTCCATATACAAATGTTGGCACTGTATTCATGGTGGTTGGGAATAAAAGGTATATTTATTAATTAATGTATATTCATAATATTAATTAATAATAGTATTTTCATTTAAATTTAAAAATTGTCATTTTGTAAATTCCCATGGTGTAGTGGTCATATAATTACCATTAATTTATGAAAAATTATATATTTCTTTATTTGTCCAAGTTCTTTGGAATACTTTATAAAGCCTTAATATAATGAATTCCAAAACAATATATATATATATTTTATTATATATCTAGTATTATAAACATAGGTGATGTTTGAGTGGAAATTATTGAAGCCCATTTGATGATAAAGCTTAGAATGAAACTTTAGGATTTTTCAAATTAGTACAATATAATTAAGAATAATGTTGTCTGAGGATTCATTACTGTCTCCGAAAAATATCCATCATCGATTGATCCATGACGCTACAAGCCTGTGTTGACCTAAGCCTCCTCTATGAATTTTCTTAGTGGATCTCTATCTTGTGCGGTTACTCGCCAGTTTCAGGTTTCCAGGTCACTGGAGACCCTGATCACAGCATCCTCCTAATTAAGCCGTAGTCTTCCTCCTCCTCTGGTCTGATGGAGCCTCCTGTCCAGAGCTTTCTTGGCATCTCATCGTATGTATACAGCTCACATGTACTTAGTTTTATCTTTCTTGGTTTACTGGCATGCCCATGGATTCCACTGGTTCAGACAACTTCAAATATGCATTGAAAGTGATGTAAAAGATCTTGCCACTAGGTCCAAATAGCCCGCTAAGCCAACTATCTTCATTAGCCTGTCAAGGATAGTTCCACTTGTTGGTATTCGGTAATCTCTTATTGATTTTTCAAGGACAAGATTGAATAGTAGGCATGTGATTCCATCAAGCCTGGATCCGAACAGAGCACTTCACCTTATCCATAGTCATTTTTATTATGTGCATTAGTTTCGATAAAATACCTAGCTCATGTAGTGCTTCTCAAAGCTTGGGTCTTTTAATGCTGTCATAAGAAATAGATAATGTGTCATTATCCTATACTCCAGTGATTTCTCTAAAATTATCCCAAGACTGAAAAGTTGATCGACCATAGATTTTCCTCCCCTAAATCCTGCCTGATACCTACCTTCCTTTTCAGCAAATGCTTGTTGCTTCATGCACATCACATTGGATGGGATCTTGTAAGTCCACTGGAAGAGGGCTATACCGTGATAATTGGTGCACTTCAGAATATCTCCTTTCTTATGCAGTGGGTATATTATGCCCACTTCTTCCACGGCTCTGGCATCTTTTACTCGATCCAAGCTGTCAGGATAAGGTTGTATAGAGCTTTTTGGAGCTCTTCGCTGCCATACTTGAGAAACTCAGTTAGGATACCCTTTTCACCCAGTGCCTTATTATTGTTCAGACGATTAATGGGATCCTCAATGTCGTCAAATGTTGTTGGATTGGGTGGGTCCAGGTCACTCTGTATTTGTGGTGCTTCAAAAATCTCCAGGTTCTCAACTCCTTCATTAATGATAATGCCAAAATGACGCAACCAACGCCTAACGATCTCTTTTTTCTGAGGGAAGTGAGCCATATTCTTTCCTGCAGGCTATAAATATTAGCTTAAAAGGTGCCCTGTTCTTGTTTACTAATAGAAGACTTTCTCATTCATATTGCATGTCTGCCTCACAGTAGATCCTGCAATTCATCAGATTGGAACAACGCCTCTTGCTGACAATCATACCGTCAATATTTTTTACTCTTGGGCCATCCTCATACCAATAAATCTCATATCTTTTATTTTATATATATATATATATATGTTTAGGAAAAGATATGAGATTTATTCTTTTAACCGACTGTTATTTTAATGGTATAGATACTTAGCCTACTGGTGATAGCATCCTCTTCTTGTCTTCCCAACTGTTCTCCTTGAAAAGGCTTTTTTCAAGAAAGGTTCTTAAGTTTCACTTTCCGATAGCTATCATTTCATCAATATTATTTAACAAAATTAAATAATATTGTGTTAAATAATAACATAATTGTAATTTGGACATGAGAAACTACAGTATAAAATTCCATTTGCGGTTACCAGTTTGCTACATAATATTCCACTATAACATCTAAATTTCTTTAGACACTTTCATGAATTTGCAACAATTTCTCATTTTTGTTTACTATATAATGCAAAATACATGGAGGTGTGTTTTCCAGAATAGAAAATTGTCCTTATTTTTAAAAAGAGAAACACTTAAACTCATTATTAAAATAATTATATGCCTATAATATGTGTAACTTCACTATTTTATATTTAAAAGTAAAACTTGATTTTTATAGTGACCTTACAAAGGAGAGAAGAATTGCCAAAGTAGCAGCAGAAATTTACACCAAATCTAATGGTTTCCTATTCATGGAGACATCAGCATTGCTAAACGAAAACATAAACGATGCTTTTCAAAAGCTAGCAGATTATATATATTTTCGCAAACACGGTGCCATTTATCATTTACAAACTGTGGTATTGATTATTTTTACACAGTAGTTTTATTTAATTATTACATATTAATGAATATAATATAATAGTATGTTTATTACCATAGATACTGAAAAAGGAATTATGCTAAACAATTTATTTAATGAACGTATATTTTGAAATGTAATCACAAGGATCTTCCTTCCAAAATTACAGAATATTTGTTCCTTACATTTAATTGAAAGGCTAGTTGCAGTATGAAAAAAAAAATGTTTTTAAAATACCATCAAGAGGTGTATACAATTAATAATGGAACAAGATTTTATGTTAACCTTTTGATTTATTAATTTTTATTGAATTTGTAAAATAATAAAATTATATTTTTAATATCTAATAATGTATAATCGGTAAACTACTCGTTCTGATAACAAAAGGTCTCTCTCTCTCTCTCACTCTCTCTCTCTCTCTCTCTCTTTCCAACTGGCGCTAGGGATCTTAGCATTTTTTCTTCACTTACCCTTCATGTAGTTACAGAGATCTACTAGCTGCTCTCTAAACAAAATCAAAATATTGTTATCTTCATCACTGGAAGCTATTATTTCTTCACAATCGCTTTCAATATTAGAACTACCTTCTTTCTATTTGCCATTAACTGGTATACCTTTTATAATGTACAGGCTATCAACAGGCATTTCTATTTCTTTTGTCAATATATCACTGTTATTCAACAACATTATCATCGTTTCTATTTTCATATTTTGGTTTCTTCCATGCAGGTATCTCAGCATTCCTAAGATTCCTCTTATTTAAATGTATCATACCATCACTAAAACAATCACAAGATATTTCAAATTCTTTTATGCTTTGTTATGAAAATTCATCATGGCAATTATCAATAGATCCCACAAAAGAGCAGTTTCCCCGACCTACTGGTAACTTAGCCAATTAAATGAATTATCTGGAACAATTTCTTTCATTTTGTTAACTTCTTCTAGATTTACATTTTCACTATAGTTTATTTTTTCTATATTGAACATTTCTTCTTTGTAACTAACTTCTCCCAGATTTAATTCCTGATTTATGGCTCAACCAGAATTGTGAATGTCTAAGTGACATCAATATCGGCAGAAGTGGACAAAGCCATCTCATTTTACAAACAAAGTTGATAATGTAACAATCTAAATACTTTTGTCTTCTCTTCTTTCTTGTAGACTTTGGTTGTCTAGTCTCTTTAACATCTGGAAAACCACAAAAGCCATTCTCCGAAATGAATAATTGCCCACACCATCTTGTTGATCTTCCACAACTTCACTCGATCCACTCACAGGAAGCTCACTTTGCAATGGACGTTTTGAAGACTTACTTTCTTCTAAAGAAACAATGATGTGCTTTGGTTCCTTCTACTCCTCTATAACCTCATATCTCCTTAGCTCATTTAATATAATATTTTCCCAAATTCTATCCTTACCTGATTAGCTCATTAAATACAATATTTCTCCCAAATTCTATGTTCCTTGTATCAGGATTTCAGAGGTGGTATCCATTGTCATAATAACCAACAATTAAAAGTTTTTTAGATCGACCACTAAATTTTACATGCCTGTCTTCTTTGTTGATTCATGAATATCCAGGACAACTAAAGATTCTAATCTTCTTAAGATCAGGCTTAAAACCATACTAGCTTTCAGTAGACATATTGTTAGGCTAAATTGAGGACCCAAGCCAGGGATAGTTAGGTATGTGGCCATCATTAACACTTTGCTTGCTCCAGGAAGGTTTTATTCATTCCCTCTACCTTACCATTTTATTATTATAAATTATTATTTGTGATGAAAACCTAACGATAAAATACTCTACTTCAATTAATTATAAGTCAAACATTAATTCCGGGCGCCAATAAAAAAATGCCAACTTTAATAATATTTTATATAATAAGAACTAATATGACAAAAAAAATGATATTAGAATCGACAAATATTTGCATTTTTATAAAAATAACATAATTCGGGTTTTACCCACTCAATTGACATAAACACTTTTAAATTTTAAATTACATTCCTTTATACCTCCTAATCTACACTTTTTTGCACATCTCTTGAGAACATATAAAATTTACAGTACCTTTGCCACTTTTATGTATAGCTCAACAAATGTGTCTTTTCCTTTGTTCTCCAGGTAGGCTTGTTCTTTGTTCCCCTTTCTTCAGTTTCACTTCTGCCCTGCATCCTTCCTCTTCAGCCCCCGGCTTCATAAGACCGCTTTCTCCCCACTTTGCTCCCCCACCACTTTGTCATCCCTTCTTTTCCGTATTCAATCGATCTTTTGCGTTTTTAATTTTTACTTATTTTCACAATTTAACAATTATATAACAATTTTTTTTACTCTTTAAATTTGTTTTACTAAGAATGGTGTCACATTATTGGCTTGAGGGTGGTAGCAGTTTTTTAATAATGTGTTGAGTGTGGCCTATTCTTTGGCATGTGAGAGCAACTTTCTCCCTATGGCTGCTGTGATAGGATGTAGACCCCCATCTTGCTGTTTTTGTATTGTCTTTTAAGTTACTAGAATGGTGTTTGTCTCACATGGCTTGCCATCTTACTGATGTTTCCATTTAAAGAGTTCTACTGAGTTCTGATGGAGTTAGATTTGTGCCTTGGCCTATACTATGAGTCATCTCTGGAAGAAAGAGTGATCTTATCCTACAAAAATGTAGAGTTGATTGAATAAATGAGTTTTAGTTATTGGTCTGTAAATCAATATAGTTTAAAAAAAAGAAGAAAAAAAAAGGGAAGGAACAGAAATACATAATTTTGGCTTACCATCAATCAATAAGTTCAATGAATATCATAAATATGAGTTGGCCCAAATATACAGGAAATCTATTAATAAACCTCGGAAGAAGCGGTTCACTTTAAGCTTACAATTTTTGATTTAATAAATGGTACAAATATTATTTAATCTATTAGGATTCTGTGCTTTTTTTGTGTGTGTGTTTTTTTACTCTCATCCATACTCCCTACACATGTTTTAATGTTTGGTTCATTATGTTTTTGTTTTAATTTGTCCTCAACTTTATTATTTAAACATTTCATCATTTTTGTTGAAGAAGCCCTAGATATTTCTTTTTCAATGTTTTGTTACTTTTCAGAGATCTTTAGGAGACGTTTATGACGACGTTAAGGTACTATATTTTTACATTTATTTATTTAATTTAACTTCTAGACAATGTTTATAATAAATGTACATGTGTTAAGTTACATAGATCTGTAATACTTATTGCCCTAAAGTGTGGTTGATTGCATTAGCTTTCTATCCGATAAAAATAAATGTAGAAATTAGTACGCGAGCGTTGTGATACCTACCACTAGTAAAAAGGTAACGAGACCTCTGGCAGTACCTCTTGGGTGGTCATGGAAATCTGCTATTTACTATCTATTATCAAAACAGTAATTTCAACTACTAAAAAGAAAAAGTCAATTTTGGATAAAAAGTTTTTCTCTATATATATCTCTCTCTCCCTGCTATCTTTCTCTTTAACTTTTTTTTTTTTTTTTTATTCTACATTTTAAGAATAGTGTCAAAAGGTCAGGAGGTGCAGTCAATGTTTATTATGCCTACACTTCATCCTAAGATTAAGGCTACAGAAACAGGAAAAACTATATAGAACATTGCAGTACCAAAGAAGTATAACAGTTTATCCAAACAGAAATGATAAGAATGAAAATAAATACAAAGAGCAAAAGATAAATAATGAAATAAGTGATGCGAAATATTAAGAATAGAAAGAAATCTAGAAGGTAATAAAATATACATAATAAAGATAATAATCCATCTCTCCCCCCCTCACTCTCTCTCTCTCTCTCTCTCTCTATATATATATATATATATATATATATATATATATATATATTTGTATATTATATGTAGTATAAAAAATGGGTACATAAAGTTCTGAAGTTACTACGATTAGGTGGAAACTAGTACGAAGGAAAAGTAGAAAATAAATATTAAAGGAGCTGCCCCAAAATAAAGTAAAATTATAGGATATAGGATGAAATTATTTTTATTATAGGAAGTAATAAATATTTATTTATTATTTTGGCTCTACTGTCCTGCAAGAACCCAGGCCTCCACCACCACAACCAACCAAGCTCTGTGATCCTTCGCTATCATCCTCCAGTATTGTATACACAGCAGTTTCTGACATCATTCAGCCATCTAATCCAAGGGTGTCATCTGCTTCGTTTACCATCTGGCTTCTCATTGAGCATTCTCTTTGGTATCCTGCGGTCTGGCATTCTTTCCACAAGTCCCATCCATCTCGTTCTGGGTTTCTTTATCAATGTCACTATGTCCGGCTCCCCATATATATTTCTTGGGTATGCCCACATTTATCATGACTTTCAAAAGTCTTTCTGTATCTAAACTGTCATATGCTTGTTTGAAATCGACTAAGAAGAGATGCATGTCTGTGTTGCATTCATGGTAGTTTTCCATTGCTTGCCTAAGAGAGAATATCTGGTCTATTGTTGACCTTCCTGGTCTGAAGCCTCCTTGGTAATCTTCTATAATATATTCAGAGAATTCTGTCAACCTTTAATATAGAAGCACTACAAATATCTTATAGGTTGTACTTAATAGGGAATGCCTGTTTAATTATTACATTCGAGCTTATCTCCTTTCTTGTGTGTTGAACGTATTGCTTCTTTTGTCTAATCTCCAGGCATTCTTTCTTCCATCCATATGTCCCAAATAAGCTCGTAAATTTCTTCCCATTGCTTAGTGCCACCATATTTTAACATCTCTGGAGTGATCTCATCCAAACCTGGTGACTTGTAATTCTACTTTGACATTATTATGTTAATTACTTCTTCTTTTTTTTTGGAGTTTCCACTTCTTCTGTTCCTTCCTGTGCAATCCCCAAGTATTCATAGAGATCACTGTTCTGTTCTGATATTTTTTTGATGGTTCTTGTGTTTAGCAATTCACTGAAATACTGGTTCCATCTTTCAAGAATGGCTGACTTTTATCCAATCAGCTCCCCATCTTTCCCTCTGTATAATTCAGTCATATCTCCTTTACACCTATGTAAAATTTTCTTCAATCTTTGCTATCCCAGGATTCTTGCAACTTCTCTAATATTTCTCTTTCCTGTGCCCTCTTCTTCTGCCTGGACATTCTTTTGGCTTCCCTCCTTTTCATTATGAAATTCTGCAGCAGACTTCCTCTGGTCTTCATTTTTAGCATGTTATGTCTTGCTCGGTTTTTCTCCTTCATCACTCTCACACAGTATTCGTCAAACCAGTCATTTCTACGTTTCGGTTCTTTCTTTCCAAGCACCTCCTTTGCAATTTCTATCACTTTTCCCCATTTATCATTCACGTTTGTGTCTGTTTTCCTATGAGAACTTTCCTTACTTTGTTTTTGAAGGCTTCCACACCTTCACTTTTGGTTAGCTTTTCTGAATCATATTTGGTTGTTCTACCTCCTTTAGTGCACTTTCTTACAGCTAGCTTTAGTTTGTAGCAAACTTTAACTATATGGTAGTCTGTATCATAGTCCTGTCCTCTAAATGTCCTGACATCCCTGAAATGCGACGCGTGTCTAGATTCAATGAGGACATGGTCTATTTTATTCCTGGCTGGCTATCTGGCGACACCCAGGTCACTTTTTGTATTTCTTGATGTGGGAATTTAATGCTACTGATTATCAGTCCCTTTTCCATTGCAAAATTAATTTATACAGTCTCCAATATCATTAAATCAGTCATGTTTACTTTCTTTGCTTATTGTTGCTCTAAATGCCTCTTCTTTTTGCATTCAGATCACCTATGATTACTTTCACATCGTTCTTCGGGATTAAATTGTATTCTCTTTCTAATGTTTCATAGAAAATATCCTTTCCTTCTTCTTCACTATCTTCTGCGGGGGCATGTTCTCTAATAATTGTCATTTTGAAAAATCTCTTCCCGAGTCGTACAATGCAAATCTTTCCATTGATAACTTTATACTGTATCATTGTTTGCTTGATTGATTTCCTGATCATGAACCCAGTTTCTCTCATATTAGCGTGGTGTCCGCTGTTTATAAACACATAGTTCTCCAAGTCCATGGTTTCCTAATTCCTCCTGTTAAGGCCGGATAGTTTATGGGTTTTATAGAAGATTATTTATTTTAATCATAAAGAATCAAACAAATATTATGTAAAAGAAAGATTATTTTCCTTTTATTTATTTTTCATTTATTTTGTAAATATAATAATTTAGACGTTTATTCATAATTTTTTTAAATAATTTATTGTAGTAGGTAATAGGAAATAGTTTTCTCAATAAACTAGAGCCAAAAGCTCAAAAAGAAACACTATTATTTATTATGATGCAATTGGGAAAAACCACAATGCAAAGCCTTATGTTTCAAATCCAGTAATACACCCACTTACCGGTCGACGTTTCGCCTATTCAGGCATTATCAAGACACCAAAAACAAAAAAGGGGTTATGTGAATCACATCTCGAAGAAAAAGGTGCAATACATCCCAACGATCAACAGCCCACACAGGCTCCAAACATGAGACAGCACCCCACCACCAAGACGTTCAACATACAACTCTGTTGTTGTATGTTGAACGTCTGGGTACACAATACACAACTACTACAATTTTACATTTTGGTTTGCCTAGTCGCGGACATTCAGAAATGTTATGTGAGCAGCTGCATCTTACATATTTTACGGTGCAGTTGCTGTAGTTTTGTCGGCCCTTCTTCATTTTATCGAGCACTCTTTAGAAGATTTTTTGATTATCTTTAGCATTTTCTTCCAGCTTCCAACCAAAATCCTCCAAAGATCTTCTTTTCGCTTGGATTACTACTGGTTTGTTTTCCTTTCTCTTGGTTTTGTAAATCTAATAGGGAGTCGGTGTTTATCTTGGATAGTCTTTTTCATGTCTTCTGTCCACAAGTCGGTTCTCTTGACACCGGACCCAGCGCTTTTCTCACAGCAGACCAATAACGCTGCATGCAGGAGGATCTTTTTAAAAGTTAAAAAAGGAGTATGAAAATTAACAAGTATTTTCTGTTTTTATTTCCCCTTGATGTTTTTTTTTTTTTTTTTAGTATCCATTGAAAAAAAGCAAAGATCAACACTGATAAAATTATTAACACAAGTATACAGCTACCATACCAAAGCACACAAATACAGCTATTAATTCTACATTTGAATAAAATTTATGTTACAATATAATTTTAAACGAAATTTTTTTATTTGTCGTTTCAGTTTATAGAGCTGGCATCCCAACCCATCCTAATACTATCCTTGCCATGTATGCGGTTGACATGTCTATTATCAGTCAATACTGATCCAGTTATAGCATACCATACTCTTCAATCCCATATCAGTAATCTTGAAAAATGGTGTCAAACCTGGAGGGTTAAAATAAATTCTCACAAATCCCGTCAAATCACCTTTACCCTCTGACATAAATCAATGACTTCCTGTTCTCCTGTGTTGTTTAATAAACTCCCACTGATTCCTGTGGTGAACAGGTCTGGGACTTAGGACCTTGACAAGCATTTATCTTAGAATCCTCATACTAGCCTGAAACGAGAAAAAAGAGCTCGCCTTAACAGGCTACTTCAACATTTACTATACAAATGCTCTAAGCACCCTATCAATTACAAAAGACTCATATGCATGACAATCATTAGACCCATCTGGACATACATAGTAGAGCTTTGGGGATCCACTAAGCAATCCAATTCCTCTCATATTCAATCCTTACAATCCAAAATTGTCATAAAATCCTCAATTCTTCATACTTTGTTACGAACAAAGTAATCCATTATGACCTTAATGCTCCATTTGCTACTGATTTATCCCGAATCCGATATCAATCTTTTTATTTCAAACTTTATTCCCACACAAATCCAGTAGTATCAAACCTAGCAACCTCTTCAATTCCTGATAATCCTCCGAAGCGTCTGAAAAGAAGATGGCCACGTGACCTTGTTATTTGAGTACTACCATTGGGTAGTTTCTCTACTAATCTTTATTCATGCCAATATGTATCATTCCTGCCATTTAATTGTTGTATTATTATAATGCAGTTGTAAGTTTCAATGAATAAATTATATTACAAAAATTTATTTGTGATTTTATATTACAATGTTATTTTCTTTATTAATGTTTTTATTAAAAGGCATAATAATTTGTTTTAAACAGTATTACAGTTTCATTTGTTTGTAAACCTTCTGCTTAATTAAACAATTATTTTGTTTAAATATTTACCTTTTACTAATTTATAATTAGTGTGAATGAGTATGAATGGTGATATCATGCCCAAAGTCTAATTAACTCATACTTTTGCCTTCTCAACTGATTACAATGGTGAAAGTGCTACTCAGATCACTGGTTGTTCTCTTTAGCTTCTGTCTGTCATTTCTGAACAAAGAAATCATTTATAAGCCTTGAATTACAATGGAAATGATAACATGGGAAAATGCCATTGTATTGCTTAAAACATTTTACTGATATTCAAAAAGCAAAACTTACAACGATTCCCTTTTCCTCATAAACTCAGACACTACGCATATATTCGAAGGTCTATGTTTACCAAAAAAAGCTCCCCAAAACCTGGGCTACTTTTGTAGGACCCCTTTTCTTATAAGAGAAACCAACAAAACTACCTGGTGCTAAATAGCCCTTATGACTTCTGCTTAGAAGATAAAACTCCTACCAAAGCACAGGTTAATGGCAAGAAAAATATTAACTCTTAAATTATGAATGATTAAATTATATGAAAAATAATTGTTCTCTTGTTTCTGCTTCTTTAAGATATAATTACAAGATTGTATGGAAACTTTATTGACCTTTGATTCGGTAGTGTTTTCTTCAAATTAGAATCTCTAATCTAAAGAGTTACAAATCGAAATTTGTATTTGCTTATATTTTGTTCTACTGCTCAAAGAAAGTATAATAATAAATAACTAATTCAAGAATGTTACTCCATGTATATATTCAAAAAAAGTCTCCTTACAGTTTGTGTTGAAATGTTTGAACACTATTACTTTTCAGTATAGTAACATTCTTGAATTAGTTATTTATTATTGTTCTTTCTTTGAGCAGTAGAACAAAATATAAGCAAATACAAAGTTTGATTTGTAACTCTTTAGCTTAGAGATTATAATTTGAAGAAAACACCATAAAATCAAAGGTCAATAAAGTTTCTATACAATCTTGTAATTATATCATAAAAAAAACAGAAAAAAAAGAACAATTATTTGTCTTATAGTTCTAAGATATCATTTGATATGTAAATTTCATTTTCCATTAGAGGAAGAATATGCTCCGGGAAGAGATAAAATAAAAAAAAAAGTCAGCTAATATTATTAACATTATTTTTCCATAGTTTAAAGTCAAACACTTAAATTTAAAATGAAGGTATCAAAATACATTCGTGCTTTGATTTAAATTTAAGAGAAAAAGGTCACGCATTGGGAGCAATAGGAAAAATGGTAAACAACCCCCATGCGACTGTTGAATACATTATCAAACGTTATGAAGGAAATAAAAGTTTAGAAAATAGGGCTTATTCAGGAAGCCCAAGAAAATATTTTAGCATTCATAAAAAAGCGATTCATAAATTAATAAGAACTGTCAAACATGGGAAAGAAAACGTGCTTGAAAACCATTGCCTGCAATGGAAGGTCATCTTTTAATGCAATAAACCTGCAAGGTTTATCTTTCAATAGGAAAATATTCTGCAAAGCTTGTTAAGGAATGGCTTGTTTTCAACATCCAGAAAATACTTTAACACCCACTAAGAATTCCAATCTCTACCCAATTGACCATCCTTGATGTGTTATGATGTGGATCATGAAGAGGTCATGTACTAAAGCTTTGTGGGAAGGTAATCTGTGAAAGATGTTGAATATTTCTAAAGGATGGAATTTGGGCAGAAGGGTAATTTGGCAAGGAGCATGCAGCTCTGCTTTTATACATTCAAAGTGTGTTGGATATAAGGATGTAGATGACAATTTTTAAAATGGTATTGATCTAATACCTGTACTTTTTCTTTGTTGGATCTAGAAAAGACCTTGGATTCAATAAAAAGTGGATTAAAATCTATAATTTCAATTAACCTACTTGTAATATCTTCAGTTAGGCTAATTAAATTTTGAATTTTCAAATTTCTGCTTTTAGCTGGTTCATTGGCGGATTCGAGGGGAGGGGGGGTGCTCAATCCTAGATTTCTCATTAGTTGATATTGACCTGAATTTTTGTTGGTTTTCGACAAGAAAAAAACACGTTTTACACACCAAAATTATTCATTGTATCGAATGTTTTCTCAATGGGTGCATCCAAAATTGGCGAATCCGAATCCTTTTATGTTTTTCATTCACATATAGATAGCTACCGCTTTGATAAAGGAGCTTATTTTATCCATGTTATTGTTTTCTGGCCTCAGTTGTCTTAAATTAAAAATTGATATTTTATGTATCTTCATCCATATATGGATCGTATACATTCATAACAAATTCACATTCACCCATGTCCCCTCCCTGAAAATTCTCCTAGATCCGTCAGTGAGCTGGTTAGTCAAGTTAGTATAGATAGTTTTATCTAACAGGTATCTAATGTAGTCCTAGGACACTTTGATATTGCTCAGCATTCCTGTAAATAAGATTCAAATATGCTGTGGCATATCAGTGTGTTGAGAATTATCATTAATATTATTTTAGTTGTTATGGCTGTATCAATATTATGTTTTGTCTTAATTTAAATTTTTAAGTTCGATTTTTGCTCCAAATCAAAACAAATTTTGTACCAGTTTACATGTCCTGTAATCAATGTAACTTTGCAAGGGCGGATCCAGGGTATTTTTCTGGGGGGGGGGGGCACAACGGGCAGACAGGCAAAAAAATCAACAATAACTTGTGGTATTTATAGAAAGGTTTCTTAAAATATCTTAACAATAGTTTCACTCATGTTATTTTATTCAGATATTTTAACAAATATCATCACATGATTTGCCTATAAGTATGTACTGTGATGCCGCATTTGCAAATATCTATACCTTTGAAAAACACCTCATCTCCTGGAATTGTGTTGTTTCTCAAATGACTTACAAAAAAATGTGACTGCAAGGCAGCACTGTGTTTAGTTATTCTATTTTAATCCCAACAGCTGTTGTGCTGTAGTGTTTATTGGTTAAAATGACTTCTAGTGAAAGTAAAAGTAATAATTCCACACGATTAAAACGTAAAAAAGAGAAGCAAGTTGAGTATAAGTGTGAAAGAATAAAGAAGTCCCGTGTTAAGAATGAAGAATATACAAACTGGAAAGGGAATGTAGTGAAACCAAAAGAACAAGAACCTAGAATATTTACCGTAGGCCTAGAACATCATACATCCTATAACCTAGAACATTGACCTAGGAAAATTTATCTGTATAGCCTAATATTGTAATATTTTGTAGGTTTTAAGTTATTTTGAACTAGTCCTAATGAGGTTTGGTTATTTTAGGTGGTTATTTTTAGGAAATGTATACCGGGAAAGGTTACAGGGGACAAAGAAAATGAAACTTACACCAAGTTTGTTTTTTTTAACACAAAAAATGAACAGGATGCATACCTCCAATCATTGATTGAGTGTAAGCCAATTGCAAGGAAAAGGCGAGTTAATAATGAACTTGTTATTAAATGACTATAGAGGACATGGTTCCCTCTGAAATTAAAAAGAATTTTAAATGGAATAAAACAACTTAAATTGAGATGAATGACTTATGGTCGAATTGTTAACCTTATAATAAGTAAAAAATGAAACAATTAAAACAGAAGATTGAGAATGGCCTAGGCCAAAAAGTATCTCGAAAATAAAGAATAAACATTTTTTTTACAGGAAATAGGTTTTTTTCTCCTATTTAAAGAATAAATTATATGATTGAGTCCAGTTGACCTTTTTTTTAAAAAATGACATATTTTACTTACGGCAGTTGACATTGATTGTTTTCAATATTCATGATGTTGCAACCAAAAAGCCAATTTTTATGTATATCATGAGGGCTTAGCTAAGAAGGGGCCAAATGAAATATGTTGATTATATCAATGAAGTTCTTGATGCTGGTGTTGGGCATGTTTTTTCCGATGGTGCACCTGGACAAAACAAAAACACCGTGGTTGTGCGGTTTTTTCTTCCCCTAATAGAAACTGGCCGATTCGACGGTATTCATCACTATTTTCCTATTCGAGGTCATTCGTACCTTCCGTGTGACCGTGACTTTAGTGTAATCAAACGAAAAATTGAAACAACTGACAGAATTTACCCAGTAAAACAGTATGCTGAACTCATGTTGCACCCTGCTGCTATTCAGGACAAGTTCCTGGTGGAAATAGTAGAAAGTGAAAAAGTAAAGGATTTTAAATCATGGTGTGGTCAATTTTATAAAAAAAAATGTAATATCTACGGAGACTCAAGCAAGGAACATCCCAAAGGAAAACAAAATAAAATTCAACATTTCAACTTTTATGGAGTTTCATTACTCTAATAAACATTTAGGCCAAGTTAAAGTAAAAAACTTTATTGGTGGACTCAATGAAGAAACTTTTGACTTGAAAAAACCGGGAACTGGTTTACCAGAGCTTCGAAAAATCAGTGCCTACCCGCAAAAATGTGTACATATCAATATCGACAAAATCAATGACCTCAAGAAAGTCGAAGCCTATATACCTGCAGACATTGTTGGTGAATTTCATTCAAAAATTTATGACTGGCCAACTAGTGATACGGATGGCATTGAACTGTTTTAAGAAACTATGTTTGGAAAATCTTACTAATATTATAAATCTGAAAGTTTGTATGTTTGTCTCTCTTTCACGCAAAAACTACTGAATAGATTTGGATGAAACTTTGCAGTAATATAGACTATATATCAGAATAACATATAGGCTACAGCAAGGGCGGATTTACTGGGAGGGGGGGGGAGCACGGGGCCATACACAAACTTACATTCAAATTTAATTAATTAATCCAAAAAGTATAATCTTATAAAGGTATGAAGAAAAATATTGTGAGATATATATTATAACATCTAGTATAAATTTAGAAATGCTAATTTAGAATTTTTTTTTCTGATGATGTGACTCCAAAAAATCAAAATTAAAAGGAAAGATTCAATTAATAACAGTTCTTTTTAATTACTAAATGATATATGTGCTCCATCATTGTTACGTTTAGCGGCGTACCATACAAATAATATCTGGCTAATTATGGTTTTTGTTTTATCATTTAGAATTCTTATTCCGCAGGTTGTAAGGATAGTTAAAGTCCATTCAAGTCTATCTACCTATCTATTTAACGGCGCTATGGTCCTTGCAAGACCTTGGCCTCCTCAGTGACCCTCCTCCACTCCGACCTGTCCTCGGGTGCCCTTCTCCATGTGCCGACACCAAACGTCCGAAGGTCCTCCTCCACATCCTGAAGCCAACGAAGTCTAGGTCTCCCTCTGCTCCTCCTTCCACTAAGGTGACCCTCCATAATCATTTTTGGTAATCTACTTCTTTCCATTCTTTGTACGTGCCCCAGCCATCTTATCCTGGCACTCTTAATCGTGGCAACGATATCTGGTGTACCATATAGATTTCTTAGTTCCTCGTTTGTCTTCATCCGCCAGCGATCTCCTTCTTTTGTAGGGCCAAAGATCTTCCTGAGGATTTTTCTTTCCCACATGTTTAAAAGCCTTTCATCGTTGCGTGTCAGTGTCCAAGACTCGCTTCCATACATGACTACCGTTTGTAGGACAGTACGATATACCCAGTCAAGTCACAACACATAATATTATTTCCACCTCACGATCTTGTGTATATAGATAAATAAATAATAATGATAATATAAAGTGTTGTTTTATATTTTGATATAATAGATTAAAATTATATTAATTCATGTCACAACAAGTTTTAACTTTTCATTTGTTTTCTCTTTAATATTCTCGAAAATAAAATAATGGTGAGTTTTAAATATGAAAAAAGACGTATTTATGGGAAATGTGTGCATTTCGGTAATCATTTCATCAAGATCGGAACATTTCAACAAATATTTTGAAGTACAGCAGGTGTGCAATCGAGGAACAGTTTGTGTAAGCCTGCCGTTTTATATACATATATATACTTATTTATTTATTACTGAGCTGTCCGCGGCAAGGCGCCTCCAGTTGATTACACCCATCGTCTTCAGGTCACTATCCACATCGACGAGCCACCTGAGACGGAGCCTTCCTCGCAATCTCAAACCATTATCAGTATTTCATACATTATCCTTCTTGAAATTCTCGTTGGGTCCACCCTCTCCAAATGCCCCAACCATTGTAGTCTCTTGAGCTGGATGATTTTCACTATATCGGGATCATCGCTTAGGCCCCTTAATTCTTTATTGGGCCTAATTCTCCACTTGTCCTCCATTCTAATAGGTCAAAAAATTTTACGTAGGACTTTTCTTTCCCATACTTCAAGGATATATATTATTTTCGATATATATACAGTCGATGATTGAGGGGGGAAGTATTGGGGCCTCACCTGAAGCTGGCGGAATATACACCAAATTTCTTATTAATAGTTAGTTTTTATATATTTCGCATTTGATTCCCAATGAATATGTTCATCTCGATTTAGGAGAAAATCTAGCTCAATTTGACATTGATAATGTTTACAGTAAAAGGCCACCATTAAACCTTGCCCAAGCAGAACACTACTAAATTACATCCCCCTTACCGGAACCTCTCTCGCAACTTTATACCTGAAACTGCCGAGGACAGAACGAATATTAACCCATCAATTGTTTTTTAGGTAATACTATAACCAATAATTTATTTTACTAACTACTTTTTTAACTTTTACCAAGACAGAAAGTTTAGTTTTTAATCAATACTAAAATACATACTTCTTATCAATTTTACGAACATTTTCTTAAAATTAGATATTCATAGTTTTATGAAGCCTAATTATAAAATAAAATGAAAGTATAAATGCATTTGATTATGGGATCATTTGTCTGAATTAATAAAAATTGAATTCTGTGATAGTAAAATAAGTTGGTCACGCTGGCTATTTTAAGTCGAACAATGCAAATTTAAACATATGGTCTAGTCGTTCACAGTTTTGGGGTTTTCAGTTGTTAGTTTATTTTTTTTTTAAATTTTTATTTGGTTTTTTTATTTCTATTTTCAGGAATACCTTTTTACAATGGAGTCTAGCATGAATTATTCATTACTTATAATAGGTGACTTGGGTTAGTTATCCCTTGATATATTAGTTTTATTTACCTTATTTTATAAGGAAAGGTTATTAGTAAGTGTTTGGTTTAACATGAAGCCTTTAGTTATCATCTATTCAAGCTCATAACAATTGCATTGAATACAATAATTAAATGAAACTTGAAATACACAATGAACTTACTTGTTTGTGTATTTCAAGGTTTCATGTTAAAGAATGTGATGAACACATTATGAAATGGTTTCATCGGTATTCATTCATGACATATTGATAGGAAATTTTATACTTTTTTTAGAAAACAGAATACTGTGGTGGCTTAGTTCCAATTAAAACCTATGTCATCTATAGAGTAATTAACAAATACTGATAATTCATATCAATTTGTTATTTCATTATTAAGGTTGGAATGAATGTATTACAAATGGTGCTTATTGTTTTTTTTTTGTTGAATCCTAGCACTTTATTTGTCATTGTAAGGAAACCCTGTTTTAACTTTATCTTTAGATATTCATACTTTCAAGTCTACCAGGACTGTGTTAATTTTAATTGTTGTATTAAGCATGCAGGATATTTGAGAGAGAATTCATCTAATTATATTCTCCATTAGTAAAGATATTGGCCATAATATTACTTGTGTTTGATGTATCACCTGTAATATCTGACAACCTTACTGCCTTGTAGCTAAACTTTAGAACTTATTATAGATATAGATTAAAATAATGTTATATTATCTTATCATATTACATTTACTCATCATATTCTTTTAATAATAAAAATATTAATATAAAGTTGAATATGATATTATCGTATCATTTTTATATTGGCATCACATTCTTTTTAAAATAATACTTTTTTATTAGAGATGTACCATAATTAATAAAATCATTTGCTGGTCATACAGTCATTTTATATTTCTGTTATTATATATGTAGG
The DNA here is from genome assembly GCA_037127475.1 of Arma custos. Classification (NCBI taxonomy): domain Eukaryota; kingdom Metazoa; phylum Arthropoda; class Insecta; order Hemiptera; family Pentatomidae; genus Arma; species Arma custos. Next base: position 68,389,717 of record CM073761.1, on the reverse strand, counting down.
AACTTAGCCTTAAAAAAGAAAGGGAATAGTAAAATATTGATTACTTTTTTATGTATTTGAAAACAAAGGTATATCCTGATTTTTTTTTTCCGGATAACACTGCCGTGTTGCTCTTTAAATACTCAAGTGCTGAAAGAATAACTAGATCATTGTTATGTTTCTGTTTGGTTGTTAGCAAATAAGGGCTCTAGTGTTTTCATTTTATTAGAGCTTCCTTATTTTTGTCCACCTTCAAAGCTCCTACTTATTTTCTAGTTGTGTTATTAATAGGCTGTAATCAAAGGCGGTAAATCTAATCTTTGATCCAGTCATAAACTACTACACAGTTGTTTATGGTTTTATATTAAACCTTTTTATTGCCAGTAAATTGGTTATGAAAATGAATGTATATATATTGTATTAATATTTATATATTTTTTTGTTGTTTTAGGGGTGGGGAAAACTTCTATTGTAAGAAGATACCTTAGAAACCCTTTTATGAAACCTTGTCTCAGCACTGGGGGTAAGTCATTCATCAAAAATCATTGGCCATTTGTTTATTTGTAGTATAATATATATATATATATATACCTTCTTCTTCGTCTCAGCTCTATTGTGCAACAATGATTATTTGCCTACTTAGTCTGTTACCGTCAGTCTTCCCTACTTCTTGTGGCAGCCTTCCACTTCCATCCGGCCACCGGAGCTTGGGTCATCCATCCTGATCTTCTTGTTCGCTCCAAATTTTCTTCCATTATTGATTCATTTGAATTTCAATTATACATATCATATTAACATGCCTGGTGACCATCTGACAGCTTTTTTTTTCAGAGTGCTAGGCATACAAAATAGTAATGAATTAAACTTTTACTTTCCTAAGTTTATCAAGAATTAAGATTCAAAACCATAATTTTTCTTTGAAAAATGGGTAAAACTACTGGCTAGAAATAAATTAAATCTCCCATAAATTATTTGAATAACAAACAGTGTTTTCAAAGTTTGTTTTTGGTAAGTTTCTAAGCAGAGTGATGAGCTTACCCATGGCTCTGTTAATCCATCTGGTGATCTCTTTAATCATTGCTGAAATGAAACCATTGAGAATCTTTCGATTCCGCCATCTGTTTGATTTATGGGTATGTCATATGTTACAACCTAGTATATTCAATAACTCCCTTCTTACTACTCATCTTTTACATTTAATTTTTTTTTTATTATCTTTACTTCTTACAATTTTTATTGTTAGCTTTTTATTTATTTTATTAACTTCATACTGATTCTATCTTCTAGAACTTAAAATTATACATTTAATTTGTTTTTAAGAGAAATTTCTTTGATATCATGTTTTAATGTATTTGTTTTCAAATTTAGAAATGAGGACCTACACAAAAACTATTAAAATTAATCATAAAGAAGCAATCCTTGGTATAACAGACATGAAAGGTATAAAATGTGTCAGTCCAATACCTATATATAAGGGCACACATGGAGTAATCATAGTATATGATGTAACAAAATGTGATACTTTTGATAATGTAAGAAAATGGCACCGTGCTGTTGCTCCATATACAAATGTTGGCACTGTATTCATGGTGGTTGGGAATAAAAGGTATATTTATTAATTAATGTATATTCATAATATTAATTAATAATAATATTTTCATTTAAATTTAAAAATTGTCATTTTGTAAATTCCCATGGTGTAGTGGTCATATAATTACCATTAATTTATGAAAAATTATATATTTCTTTATTTGTCCAAGTTTTTTGGAATACTTTATAAAGCCTTAATATAATGAATTCCAAAACAATGTATATATATATATATATATATATATATTTTATTATATATCTAGTATTATAAACATAGGTGATGTTTGAGTGGAAATTATTGAAGCCCATTTGATGATAAAGCTTAGAATGAAACTTTAGGATTTTTCAAATTAGTACAATATAATTAAGAATAATGTTGTCTGAGGATTCATTACTGTCTCCGAAAAATATCCATCATCGATTGATCCATGACGCTACAAGCCTGTGTTGACCTAAGCCTCCTCTATGAACTTTCTTAGTGGATCTCTATCTTGTGCGGTTACTCGCCAGTTTCAGGTTTCCAGGTCACTGGAGACCCTGATCACAGCATCCTCCTAATTAAGCCGTAGTCTTCCTCCTCCTCTGGTCTGATGGAGCCTCCTGTCCAGAGCTTCCTTGGCATCTCATCGTATGTATACAGCTCACATGTACTTAGTTTTATCTTTCTTGGTTTACTGGCATGCCCATGGATTCCACTGCTTCAGACAACTTCAAATATGCATTGAAAGTGATGTAAAAGATCTTGCCACTAGGTCCAAATAGCCCGCTAAGCCAACTATCTTCATTAGCCTGTCAAGGATAGTTCCACTTGTTGGTATTTCGGTAATCTCTTATTGATTTTTCAAGGACAAGATTGAATAGTAGGCATGCGATTCCATCAAGCCTGGATCCGAACAGAGCACTTCACCTTATCCATAGTCATTTTTATTATGTGCATTAGTTTCGATAGAATACCTAGCTCATGTAGTGCTTCTCAAAGCTTGGGTCTTTTAATGCTGTCATAAGAAATAGATAATGTGTCATTATCCTATACTCCAGTGATTTCTCTAAAATTATCCCAAGACTGAAAAGTTGATCGACCATAGATTTTCCTCCCCTAAATCCTGCCTGATACCTACCTTCCTTTTCAGCAAATGCTTGTTGCTTCATGCACATCACATTGGATGGGATCTTGTAAGTCCACTGGAAGAGGGCTATACCGTGATAATTGGTGCACTTCAGAATATCTCCTTTCTTATGCAGTGGGTATATTATGCCCACTTCTTCCACGGCTCTGGCATCTTTTACTTGATCCAAGCTGTCAGGATAAGGTTGTATAGAGCTTTTTGGAGCTCTTCGCTGCCATACTTGAGAAACTCAGTTAGGATACCCTTTTCACCCAGTGCCTTATTATTGTTCAGACGATTAATGGGATCCTCAATGTCGTCAAATGTTGTTGGATTGGGTGGGTCCAGGTCATTCTGTATTTGTGGTGCTTCAAAAATCTCCAGGTTCTCAACTCCTTCATTAATGATAATGCCAAAATGACGCAACCAACGCCTAACGATCTCTTTTTTCTGAGGGAAGTGAGCCATATTCTTTCCTGCAGGCTATAAATATTAGCTTAAAAGGTGCCCTGTTCTTGTTTACTAATAGAAGACTTTCTCATTCATATTGCATGTCTGCCTCACAGTAGATCCTGCAACTCATCAGATTGGAACAACGCCTCTTGCTGACAATCATACCGTCAATATTTTTTACTCTTGGGCCATCCTCATACCAATAAATCTCATATCTTTTATTTTATATATATATATATATATATATATATATATATATATATATATATATATATATATGTTTAGGAAAAGATATGAGATTTATTCTTTTAACCGACTGTTATTTTAATGGTATAGATACTTAGCCTACTGGTGATAGCATCCTCTTCTTGTCTTCCCAACTGTTCTCCTTGAAAAGGCTTTTTTCAAGAAAGGTTCTTAAGTTTCACTTTCCGATAGCTATCATTTCATCAATATTATTTAACAAAATTAAATAATATTGTGTTAAATAATAACATAATTGTAATTTGGACATGAGAAACTACAGTATAAAATTCCATTTGCGGTTACCAGTTTGCTACATAATATTCCACTATAACATCTAAATTTCTTTAGACACTTTCATGAATTTGCTACAATTTCTCATTTTTGTTTACTATATAATGCAAAATACATGGAGGTGTGTTTTCCAGAATAGAAAATTGTCCTTATTTTTAAAAAGAGAAACACTTAAACTCATTATTAAAATAATTATATGCCTATAATATGTGTAACTTCACTATTTTATATTTAAAAGTAAAACTTGATTTTTATAGTGACCTTACAAAGGAGAGAAAAATTGCCAAAGTAGCAGCAGAAATTTACACCAAATCTAATGGTTACCTATTCATGGAGACATCAGCATTGCTAAACGAAAACATAAACGATGCTTTTCAAAAGCTTGCAGATTATATATATTTTCGCAAACACGGTGCCATTTATCATTTACAAACTGTGGTATTGATTATTATTTACACAGTAGTTTTATTTAATTATTACATATTAATGAATATAATATAATAGTATGTTTATTACCATAGATACTGAAAAAGGAATTATGCTAAACAATTTATTTAATGAACGTATATTTTGAAATGTAATCACAAGGATCTTCCTTCCAAAATTACAGAATATTTGTTCCTTACATTTAATTGAAAGGCTAGTTGCAGTATGAAAAAAAAAATGTTTTTAAAATACCATTAAGAGGTGTATACAATTAATAATGGAACAAGATTTTATGTTAACCTTTTGATTTATTAATTTTTATTGAATTTGTAAAATAATAAAATTATATTTTTAATATCTAATAATGTATAATCGGTAAACTACTCGTTCTGATATCAAAAGGTCTCTCTCTCTCTCTCTCTCTCTCTCTCTCTCTCTCTCTCTCTCTCTCTCTCTCTCTCTCTCTCTCTCTCTCTCTCTCTCTCTCTCTCTCTCTCTCTCTCTCTCTCTCTCTCTCTCTCTCTCTCTCTCTCTCTCTCTCTCTCTCTCTCTCTTTCCAACTGGCGCTAGGGATCTTAGCATTTTTTCTTCACTTACCCTTCATGTAGTTACAGAGATCTACTAGCTGCTCTCTAAACAAAATCAAAATATTGTTATCTTCATCACTGGAAGCTATTATTTCTTCACAATCGCTTTCAATATTAGAACTACCTTCTTTCTATTTGCCATTAACTGGTATACCTTTTATAATGTACAGGCTATCAACAGGCATTTCTATTTCTTTTGTCAATATATCACTGTTATTCAACAACATTATCATCGTTTCTATTTTCATATTTTGGTTTCTTCCATGCAGGTATCTCAGCATTCCTAAGATTCCTCTTATTTAAATGTATCATACCATCACTAAAACAATCACAAGATATTTCAAATTCTTTTATGCTTTGTTATGAAAATTCATCATGGCAATTATCAATAGATCCCACAAAAGAGCAGTTTCCCCGACCTACTGGTAACTTAGCCAATTAAATGAATTATCTGGAACAATTTCTTTCATTTTGTTAACTTCTTCTAGATTTACATTTTCACTATAGTTTATTTTTTCTATATTGAACATTTCTTCTTTGTAACTAACTTCTCCCAGATTTAATTCCTGATTTATGGCTCAACCAGAATTGTGAATGTCTAAGTGACATCAATATCGGCAGAAGTGGACAAAGCCATCTCATTTTACAAACAAAGTTGATAATGTAACAATCTAAATACTTTTGTCTTCTCTTCTTTCTTGTAGACTTTGGTTGTCTAGTCTCTTTAACATCTGGAAAACCACAAAAGCCATTCTCCGAAATGAATAATTGCCCACACCATCTTGTTGATCTTCCACAACTTCACTCGATCCACTCACAGGAAGCTCACTTTGCAATGGACGTTTTGAAGACTTACTTTCTTCTAAAGAAACAATGATGTGCTTTGGTTCCTTCTACTCCTCTATAACCTCATATCTCCTTAGCTCATTTAATATAATATTTTCCCAAATTCTATCCTTACCTGATTAGCTCATTAAATACAATATTTCTCCCAAATTCTATGTTCCTTGTATCAGGATTTCAGAGGTGGTATCCATTGTCATAATAACCAACAATTAAAAGTTTTTTAGATCGACCACTAAATTTTACATGCCTCTCTTCTTTGTTGATTCATGAATATCCAGGACAACTAAAGATTCTAATCTTCTTAAGATCAGGCTTAAAACCATACTAGCTTTCAGTAGACATATTGTTAGGCTAAATTGAGGACCCAAGCCAGGGATAGTTAGGTATGTGGCCATCATTAACACTTTGCTTGCTCCAGGAAGGTTTTATTCATTCCCTCTACCTTACCATTTTATAATGGGTTCCTTGGCATGGAATAGCGTGTACCAATGCCCATGGATTGACAAAAATCTACAAATTTAGTAGGAACATTCTCGCTCTCTCAGCCACAACATAAATTTTCTCTTCGCAAACCGAATTCAGCTTCAACCATTACTACATAAATTTAAAAATTTTCAAACACTTCCGATTGTTGATGTAAAAGATGAGCTACACAAAAATTTAGTAAAGTGATCAATGAAGGTGACCAATTAGTTCTAATTATTTTTAGTTGTGGGTGATATCTTGCCACCAACATTAGTAGAGACAGGTTGAAGGATTCTGCTTGCCTTCCGGTCACCTGGTATACTCTTCTATTTTAGCTTTTTTGTCTTTAAGTGCCTTAGTTGAGGTCAGTTCTATTAAGTAATAATATATAATTGTTGAGGCGAAACTTAAATGATATTATTAACTTCAATATGTATTTAAACTAGCTATTAAGAAAGTGCAGTAGGTTTTTTTATATACGAGCTATATTATAGTTATAGTTATATAGTTATAGTTTATAGTTATATAACTCTTGAATATAGAAACGAATTACTTATATATAACGGCAACACATCAGCTGACGGGATTATCGGCAGTGCAAAGTCCTCAGCCTACAGCTCAGTTTGTAGTATGCACACACTGACTCAATATCGGGACCGTGTCCTCGTGTAATCACAACAGGAAGCATCTTTCCACATTGGACCAGTTGATGTGATTCCTTTTTTTAACTCATAACCATGATAAGCCTTTCTTTGTATGAAATATTATTATTGTTTTCCTTCTTTTTCCTGACCAGAAATTATTATTTGTGATGAAAACCTAACGATAAAATACTCTACTTCAATTAATTATAAGTCAAACATTAATTCCGGGCGCCAATAAAAAAATGCCAACTTTAATAATATTTTATATAATAAGAACTAATATGACAAAAAAAATGATATTAGAATCGACAAATATTTGCATTTTTATAAAAATAACATAATTCGGGTTTTACCCACTCAATTGACATAAACACTTTTAAATTTTAAATTACATTCCTTTATACCTCCTAATCTACACTTTTTTGCACATCTCTTGAGAACATATAAAATTTACAGTACCTTTGCCACTTTTATGTATAGGTCAACAAATGTGTCTTTTCCTTTGTTCTCCAGGTAGGCTTGTTCTTTGTTCCCCTTTCTTCAGTTTCACTTCTGCCCTGCATCCTTCCTCTTCAGCCCCCGGCTTCATAAGACCGCTTTCTCCCCACTTTGCTCCCCCACCACTTTGTCATCCCTTCTTTTCCGTATTCAATCGATCTTTTGCGTTTTTGATTTTTACTTATTTTCACAGTTTAACAATTATATAACAATTTTTTTTACTCTTTAAATTTGTTTTACTAAGAATGGTGTCACATTATTGGCTTGAGGGTGGTAGCAGTTTTTTAATAATGTGTTGAGTGTGGCCTATTCTTTGGCATGTGAGAGCAACTTTCTCCCTATGGCTGCTGTGATAGGATATAGACCCCCATCTTGCTGTTTTTGTATTGTCTTTTAAGTTACTAGAATGGTGTTTGTCTCACATGGCTTGCCATCTTACTGATGTTTCCATTTAAAGAGTTCTACTGAGTTCTGATGGAGTTAGAATTGTGCCTTGGCCTATACTATGAGTCATCTCTGGAAGAAAGAGTGATCTTATCCTACAAAAATGTAGAGTTGATTGAATAAATGAGTTTTAGTTATTGGTCTGTAAATCAATATAGTTTAAAAAAAAGAAGAAAAAAAAAAGGGAAGGAACAGAAATACATAATTTTGGCTTACCGTCAATCAATAAGTTCAATGAATATCATAAATATGAGTTGGCCCAAATATACAGGAAATCTATTAATAAACCTCGGAAGAAGCGGTTCACTTTAAGCTTACAATTTTTGATTTAATAAATGGTACAAATATTATTTAATCTATTAGGATTCTGTGCTTTTTTTGTGTGTGTGTTTTTTTACTCTCATCCATACTCCCTACACATGTTTTAATGTTTGGTTCATTATGTTTTTGTTTTAATTTGTCCTCAACTTTATTATTTAAACATTTGATCATTTTTGTTGAAGATGCCCTAGATATTTCTTTTTCAATGTTTTGTTACTTTTCAGAGATCTATCAAAACAAACGAATCAATGTTAAAAAGTACAAAACCAAAGGTATATACAAAACCGAAACCTTGTAGTGGAGGATGCTGTGGAAGACCTTTATGGAGAGTCCTGTTGGGGATACCGTAAAATTTCCAAATAAAACTTTATATTGCCTATTTATTATTATAATTATATGTATATGTATATTTTAGGATAATTAGAATACTTTTTAATACAGTTAATTATTTTAAGAATTCTACTATAATTATCTAACATAATGAGTTACTTAGTATTAATTATTCATTTTGTATGGATTTAATTATATACTTGTTTCAGCTACAGATGTGGTTTAGGACGACGTTAAGGTACTATATTTTTACATTTATTTATTTAATTAAACTTCTAGACAATGTTTATAATAAATGTACATGTGTCAAGTTACATAGATCTGTAATACTTATTGCCCTAAAGTGTGGTTGATTGCATTAGCTTTCTATCCGATAAAAATAAATGTAGAAATTAGTACGCGAGCGTTGTGATACCTACCACTAGTAAAAAGGTAACGAGACCTCTGGCAGTACCTCTTGGGTGGTCATGGAAATCTGCTATTTACTATCTATTATCAAAACAGTAATTTCAACTACTAAAAAGAAAAAGTCAATTTTGGATAAAAAGTTTTTCTCTATATATATCTCTCTCTCTCCCTGCTATCTTTCTCTTTAACTTTTTTTTTTTTTTTTATTCTACATTTTAAGAATAGTGTCAAAAGGTCAGGAGGTGCAGTCAATGTTTATTATGCCTACACTTCATCCTAAGATTAAGGCTACAGAAACAGGAAAAACTATATAGAACATTGCAGTACCAAAGAAGTATAACAGTTTATCCAAACAGAAATGATAAGAATGAAAATAAATACAAAGAGCAAAAGATAAATAATGAAATAAGTGATGCGAAATATTAAGAATAGAAAGAAATCTAGAAGGTAATAAAATATACATAATAAAGATAATAATCCATCTCTCCCCCCCTCACACACTCTCTCTCTCTCTCTCTCACTCTCTCTCTCTCTCTCTCTCTCTCTATATATATATATATATATATATATATATATATATATATATATATATATATTTGTATATTATATGTAGTATAAAAAATGGGTACATAAAGTTCTGAAGTTACTACGATTAGGTGGAAACTAGTACGAAGGAAAAGTAGAAAATAAATATTAAAGGAGCTGCCCCAAAATAAAGTAAAATTATAGGATATAGGATGAAATTATTTTTATTATAGGAAGTAATAAATATTTATTTATTATTTTGGCTCTACTGTCCTGCAAGAACCCAGGCCTCCACCACCACAACCAACCAAGCTCTGTGATCCTTCGCTATCATCCTCCAGTATTGTATACACAGCAGTTTCTGACATCATTCAGCCATCTAATCCAAGGGTGTCATCTGCTTCGTTTACCATCTGGCTTCTCATTGAGCATTCTCTTTGGTATCCTGCGGTCTGGCATTCTTTCCACAAGTCCCATCCATCTCGTTCTGGGTTTCTTTATCAATGTCACTATGTCCGGCTCCCCATATATATTTCTTGGGTATGCCCACATTTATCATGACTTTCAAAAGTCTTTCTGTATCTAAACTGTCATATGCTTGTTTGAAATCGACTAAGAAGAGATGCATGTCTGTGTTGCATTCATGGTAGTTTTCCATTGCTTGCCTAAGAGAGAATATCTGGTCTATTGTTGACCTTCCTGGTCTGAAGCCTCCTTGGTAATCTTCTATAATATATTCAGAGAATTCTGTCAACCTTTAATATAGAAGCACTACAAATATCTTATAGGTTGTACTTAATAGGGAATGCCTGTTTAATTATTACATTCGAGCTTATCTCCTTTCTTGTGTGTTGAACGTATTGCTTCTTTTGTCTAATCTCCAGGCATTCTTTCTTCCATCCATATGTCCCAAATAAGCTCGTAAATTTCTTCCCATTGCTTAGTGCCACCATATTTTAACATCTCTGGAGTGATCTCATCCAAACCTGGTGACTTGTAATTCTACTTTGACATTATTATGTTAATTACTTCTTCTTTTTTTTTGGAGTTTCCACTTCTTCTGTTCCTTCCTGTGCAATCCCCAAGTATTCATAGAGATCACTGTACTGTTCTGATATTTTTTTGATGGTTCTTGTGTTTAGCAATTCACTGAAATACTGGTTCCATCTTTCAAGAATGGCTGACTTTTATCCAATCAGCTCCCCATCTTTCCCTCTGTATAATTCAGTCATATCTCCTTTACACCTATGTAAAATTTTCTTCAATCTTTGCTATCCCAGGATTCTTGCAACTTCTCTAATATTTCTCTTTCCTGTGCCCTCTTCTTCTGCCTGGACATTCTTTTGGCTTCCCTCCTTTTCATTATGAAATTCTGCAGCAGACTTCCTCTGGTCTTCATTTTTAGCATGTTATGTCTTGCTCGGTTTTTCTCCTTCATCACTCTCACACAGTATTCGTCAAACCAGTCATTTCTACGTTTCGGTTCTTTCTTTCCAAGCACCTCCTTTGCAATTTCTATCACTTTTCCCCATTTATCATTCACGTTTGTGTCTGTTTTCCTATGAGAACTTTCCTTACTTTGTTTTTGAAGGCTTCCACACCTTCACTTTTGGTTAGCTTTTCTGAATCATATTTGGTTGTTCTACCTCCTTTAGTGCACTTTCTTACAGCTAGCTTTAGTTTGTAGCAAACTTTAACTATATGGTAGTCTGTATCATAGTCCTGTCCTCTAAATGTCCTGACATCCCTGAAATGCGACGCGTGTCTAGATTCAATGAGGACATGGTCTATTTTATTCCTGGCTGGCTATCTGGCGACACCCAGGTCACTTTTTGTATTTCTTGATGTGGGAATTTAATGCTACTGATTATCAGTCCCTTTTCCATTGCAAAATTAATTTATACAGTCTCCAATATCATTAAATCAGTCATGTTTACTTTCTTTGCTTATTGTTGCTCTAAATGCCTCTTCTTTTTGCATTCAGATCACCTATGATTACTTTCACATCGTTCTTCGGGATTAAATTGTATTCTCTTTCTAATGTTTCATAGAAAATATCCTTTCCTTCTTCTTCACTATCTTCTGCGGGGGCATGTTCTCTAATAATTGTCATTTTGAAAAATCTCTTCCCGAGTCGTACAATGCAAATCTTTCCATTGATAACTTTATACTGTATCATTGTTTGCTTGATTGATTTCCTGATCATGAACCCAGTTTCTCTCATATTAGCGTGGTGTCCGCTGTTTATAAACACATAGTTCTCCAAGTCCATGGTTTCCTAATTCCTCCTGTTAAGGCCGGATAGTTTATGGGTTTTATAGAAGATTATTTATTTTAATCATAAAGAATCAAACAAATATTATGTAAAAGAAAGATTATTTTCCTTTTATTTATTTTTCATTTATTTTGTAAATATAATAATTTAGACGTTTATTCATAATTTTTTTAAATAATTTATTGTAGTAGGTAATAGGAAATAGTTTTCTCAATAAACTAGAGCCAAAAGCTCAAAAAGAAACACTATTATTTATTATGATGCAATTGGGAAAAACCACAATGCAAAGCCTTATGTTTCAAATCCAGTAATACACCCACTTACCGGTCGACGTTTCGCCTATTCAGGCATTATCAAGACACCAAAAACAAAAAAGGGGTTATGTGAATCACATCTCGAAGAAAAAGGTGCAATACATCCCAACGATCAACAGCCCACACAGGCTCCAAACATGAGACAGCACCCCACCACCAAGACGTTCAACATACAACTCTGTTGTTGTATGTTGAACGTCTGGGTACACAATACACAACTACTACAATTTTACATTTTGGTTTGCCTAGTCGCGGACATTCAGAAATGTTATGTGAGCAGCTGCATCTTACATATTTTACGGTGCAGTTGCTGTAGTTTTGTCGGCCCTTCTTCATTTTATCGAGCACTCTTTAGAAGATTTTTTGATTATCTTTAGCATTTTCTTCCAGCTTCCAACCAAAATCCTCCAAAGATCTTCTTTTCGCTTGGATTACTACTGGTTTGTTTTCCTTTCTCTTGGTTTTGTAAATCTAATAGGGAGTCGGTGTTTATCTTGGATAGTCTTTTTCATGTCTTCTGTCCACAAGTCGGTTCTCTTGACACCGGACCCAGCGCTTTTCTCACAGCAGACCAATAACGCTGCATGCAGGAGGATCTTTTTAAAAGTTAAAAAAGGAGTATGAAAATTAACAAGTATTTTCTGTTTTTATTTCCCCTTGATGTTTTTTTTTTTTTTTTTAGTATCCATTGAAAAAAAGCAAAGATCAACACTGATAAAATTATTAACACAAGTATACAGCTACCATACCAAAGCACACAAATACAGCTATTAATTCTACATTTGAATAAAATTTATGTTACAATATAATTTTAAACGAAATTTTTTTATTTGTCGTTTCAGTTTATAGAGCTGGCATCCCAACCCATCCTAATACTATCCTTGCCATGTATGCGGTTGACATGTCTATTATCAGTCAATACTGATCCAGTTATAGCATACCATACTCTTCAATCCCATATCAGTAATCTTGAAAAATGGTGTCAAACCTGGAGGGTTAAAATAAATTCTCACAAATCCCGTCAAATCACCTTTACCCTCTGACATAAATCAATGACTTCCTGTTCTCCTGTGTTGTTTAATAAACTCCCACTGATTCCTGTGGTGAACAGGTCTGGGACTTAGGACCTTGACAAGCATTTATCTTAGAATCCTCATACTAGCCTGAAACGAGAAAAAAGAGCTCGCCTTAACAGGCTACTTCAACATTTACTATACAAATGCTCTAAGCACCCTATCAATTACAAAAGACTCATATGCATGACAATCATTAGACCCATCTGGACATACATAGTAGAGCTTTGGGGATCCACTAAGCAATCCAATTCCTCTCATATTCAATCCTTACAATCCAAAATTGTCATAAAATCCTCAATTCTTCATACTTTGTTACGAACAAAGTAATCCATTATGACCTTAATGCTCCATTTGCTACTGATTTATCCCGAATCCGATATCAATCTTTTTATTTCAAACTTTATTCCCACACAAATCCAGTAGTATCAAACCTAGCAACCTCTTCAATTCCTGATAATCCTCCGAAGCGTCTGAAAAGAAGATGGCCACGTGACCTTGTTATTTGAGTACTACCATTGGGTAGTTTCTCTACTAATCTTTATTCATGCCAATATGTATCATTCCTGCCATTTAATTGTTGTATTGTTATAATGCAGTTGTAAGTTTCAATGAATAAATTATATTACAAAAATTGATTTGTGATTTTATATTACAATGTTATTTTCTTTATTAATGTTTTTATTAAAAGGCATAATAATTTGTTTTAAACAGTATTACAGTTTCATTTGTTTGTAAACCTTCTGCTTAATTAAACAATTATTTTGTTTAAATATTTACCTTTTACTAATTTATAATTAGTGTGAATGAGTATGAATGGTGATATCATGCCCAAAGTCTAATTAACTCATACTTTTGCCTTCTCAACTGATTACAATGGTGAAAGTGCTACTCAGATCACTGGTTGTTCTCTTTAGCTTCTGTCTGTCATTTCTGAACAAAGAAATCATTTATAAGCCTTGAATTACAATGGAAATGATAACATGGGAAAATGCCATTGTATTGCTTAAAACATTTTACTGATATTCAAAAAGCAAAACTTACAACGATTCCCTTTTCCTCATAAACTCAGACACTACGCATATATTCGAAGGTCTATGTTTACCAAAAAAAGCTCCCCAAAACCTGGGCTACTTTTGTAGGACCCCTTTTCTTATAAGAGAAACCAACAAAACTACCTGGTGCTAAATAGCCCTTATGACTTCTGCTTAGAAGATAAAACTCCTACCAAAGCACAGGTTAATGGCAAGAAAAATATTAACTCTTAAATTATGAATGATTAAATTATATGAAAAATAATTGTTCTCTTGTTTCTGCTTCTTTAAGATATAATTACAAGATTGTATGGAAACTTTATTGACCTTTGATTCGGTAGTGTTTTCTTCAAATTAGAATCTCTAATCTAAAGAGTTACAAATCGAAATTTGTATTTGCTTATATTTTGTTCTACTGCTCAAAGAAAGTATAATAATAAATAACTAATTCAAGAATGTTACTCCATGTATATATTCAAAAAAAGTCTCCTTACAGTTTGTGTTGAAATGTTTGAACACTATTACTTTTCAGTATAGTAACATTCTTGAATTAGTTATTTATTATTGTTCTTTCTTTGAGCAGTAGAACAAAATATAAGCAAATACAAAGTTTGATTTGTAACTCTTTAGCTTAGAGATTATAATTTGAAGAAAACACCATAAAATCAAAGGTCAATAAAGTTTCTATACAATCTTGTAATTATATCATAAAAAAAACAGAAAAAAAAGAACAATTATTTGTCTTATAGTTCTAAGATATCATTTGATATGTAAATTTCATTTTCCATTAGAGGAAGAATATGCTCCGGGAAGAGATAAAATAAAAAAAAAAGTCAGCTAATATTATTAACATTATTTTTCCATAGTTTAAAGTCAAACACTTAAATTTAAAATGAAGGTATCAAAATACATTCGTGCTTTGATTTAAATTTAAGAGAAAAAGGTCACGCATTGGGAGCAATAGGAAAAATGGTAAACAACCCCCATGCGACTGTTGAATACATTATCAAACGTTATGAAGGAAATAAAAGTTTAGAAAATAGGGCTTATTCAGGAAGCCCAAGAAAATATTTTAGCATTCATAAAAAAGCGATTCATAAATTAATAAGAACTGTCAAACATGGGAAAGAAAACGTGCTTGAAAACCATTGCCTGCAATGGAAGGTCATCTTTTAATGCAATAAACCTGCAAGGTTTATCTTTCAATAGGAAAATATTCTGCAAAGCTTGTTAAGGAATGGCTTGTTTTCAACATCCAGAAAATACTTTAACACCCACTAAGAATTCCAATCTCTACCCAATTGACCATCCTTGATGTGTTATGATGTGGATCATGAAGAGGTCATGTACTAAAGCTTTGTGGGAAGGTAATCTGTGAAAGATGTTGAATATTTCTAAAGGATGGAATTTGGGCAGAAGGGTAATTTGGCAAGGAGCATGCAGCTCTGCTTTTATACATTCAAAGTGTGTTGGATATAAGGATGTAGATGACAATTTTTAAAATGGTATTGATCTAATACCTGTACTTTTTCTTTGTTGGATCTAGAAAAGACCTTGGATTCAATAAAAAGTGGATTAAAATCTATAATTTCAATTAACCTACTTGTAATATCTTCAGTTAGGCTAATTAAATTTTGAATTTTCAAATTTCTGCTTTTAGCTGGTTCATTGGCGGATTCGAGGGGAGGGGGGGTGCTCAATCCTAGAGTTCTCATTAGTTGATATTGACCTGAATTTTTGTTGGTTTTCGACAAGAAAAAAACACGTTTTACACACCAAAATTATTCATTGTATCGAATGTTTTCTCAATGGGTGCATCCAAAATTGGCGAATCCGAATCCTTTTATGTTTTTCATTCACATATAGATAGCTACCGCTTTGATAAAGGAGCTTATTTTATCCATGTTATTGTTTTCTGGCCTCAGTTGTCTTAAATTAAAAATTGATATTTTATGTATCTTCATCCATATATGGATCGTATACATTCATAACAAATTCACATTCACCCATGTCCCCTCCCTGAAAATTCTCCTAGATCCGTCAGTGAGCTGGTTAGTCAAGTTAGTATAGATAGTTTTATCTAACAGGTATCTAATGTAGTCCTAGGACACTTTGATATTGCTCAGCATTCCTGTAAATAAGATTCAAATATGCTGTGGCATATCAGTGTGTTGAGAATTATCATTAATATTATTTTAGTTGTTATGGCTGTATCAATATTATGTTTTGTCTTAATTTAAATTTTTAAGTTCGATTTTTGCTCCAAATCAAAACAAATTTTGTACCAGTTTACATGTCCTGTAATCAATGTAACTTTGCAAGGGCGGATCCAGGGTATTTTTCTGGGGGGGGGGGCACAACGGGCAGACAGGCAAAAAAATCAACAATAACTTGTGGTATTTATAGAAAGGTTTCTTAAAATATCTTAACAATAGTTTCACTCATGTTATTTTATTCAGATATTTTAACAAATATCATCACATGATTTGCCTATAAGTATGTACTGTGATGCCGCATTTGCAAATATCTATACCTTTGAAAAACACCTCATCTCCTGGAATTGTGTTGTTTCTCAAATGACTTACAAAAAAATGTGACTGCAAGGCAGCACTGTGTTTAGTTATTCTATTTTAATCCCAACAGCTGTTGTGCTGTAGTGTTTATTGGTTAAAATGACTTCTAGTGAAAGTAAAAGTAATAATTCCACACGATTAAAACGTAAAAAAGAGAAGCAAGTTGAGTATAAGTGTGAAAGAATAAAGAAGTCCCGTGTTAAGAATGAAGAATATACAAACTGGAAAGGGAATGTAGTGAAACCAAAAGAACAAGAACCTAGAATATTTACCGTAGGCCTAGAACATCATACATCCTATAACCTAGAACATTGACCTAGGAAAATTTATCTGTATAGCCTAATATTGTAATATTTTGTAGGTTTTAAGTTATTTTGAACTAGTCCTAATGAGGTTTGGTTATTTTAGGTGGTTATTTTTAGGAAATGTATACCGGGAAAGGTTACAGGGGACAAAGAAAATGAAACTTACACCAAGTTTGTTTTTTTTAACACAAAAAATGAACAGGATGCATACCTCCAATCATTGATTGAGTGTAAGCCAATTGCAAGGAAAAGGCGAGTTAATAATGAACTTGTTATTAAATGACTATAGAGGACATGGTTCCCTCTGAAATTAAAAAGAATTTTAAATGGAATAAAACAACTTAAATTGAGATGAATGACTTATGGTCGAATTGTTAACCTTATAATAAGTAAAAAATGAAACAATTAAAACAGAAGATTGAGAATGGCCTAGGCCAAAAAGTATCTCGAAAATAAAGAATAAACATTTTTTTTACAGGAAATAGGTTTTTTTCTCCTATTTAAAGAATAAATTATATGATTGAGTCCAGTTGACCTTTTTTTTAAAAAATGACATATTTTACTTACGGCAGTTGACATTGATTGTTTTCAATATTCATGATGTTGCAACCAAAAAGCCAATTTTTATGTATATCATGAGGGCTTAGCTAAGAAGGGGCCAAATGAAATATGTTGATTATATCAATGAAGTTCTTGATGCTGGTGTTGGGCATGTTTTTTCCGATGGTGCACCTGGACAAAACAAAAACACCGTGGTTGTGAGGTTTTTTCTTCCTCTAATAGAAACTGGCCGATTCGACGGTATTCATCACTATTTTCCTATTCGAGGTCATTCGTACCTTCCGTGTGACCGTGACTTTAGTGTAATCAAACGAAAAATTGAAACAATTGACAGAATTTACCCAGTAAAACAGTATGCTGAACTCATGTTGCACCCTGCTGCTATTCAGGACAAGTTCCTGGTGGAAATAGTAGAAAGTGAAAAAGTAAAGGATTTTAAATCATGGTGTGGTCAATTTTATAAAAAAAAATGTAATATCTACGGAGACTCAAGCAAGGAACATCCCAAAGGAAAACAAAATAAAATTCAACATTTCAACTTTTATGGAGTTTCATTACTCTAATAAACATTTAGGCCAAGTTAAAGTAAAAAACTTTATTGGTGGACTCAATGAAGAAACTTTTGACTTGAAAAAACCGGGAACTGGTTTACCAGAGCTTCGAAAAATCAGTGCCTACCCGCAAAAATGGGTACATATCAATATCGAAAAAATCAATGACCTCAAGAAAGTCGAAGCCTATATACCTGCAGACATTGTTGGTGAATTTTATTCAAAAATTTATGACTGGCCAACTAGTGATACGGATGGCATTGAACTGTTTTAAGAAACTATGTTTGGAAAATCTTACTAATATTATAAATCTGAAAGTTTGTATGTTTGTCTCTCTTTCACGCAAAAACTACTGAATAGATTTGGATGAAACTTTGCAGTAATATAGACTATATATCAGAATAACATATAGGCTACAGCAAGGGCGGATTTACTGGGGGGGGGAGCACGGGGCCATACACAAACTTACATTCAAATTTAATTAATTAATCCAAAAAGTATAATCTTATAAAGGTATGAAGAAAAATATTGTGAGATATATATTATAACATCTAGTATAAATTTAGAAATGCTAATTTAGAATTTTTTTTTCTGATGATGTGACTCCAAAAAATCAAAATTAAAAGGAAAGATTCAATTAATAACAGTTCTTTTTAATTACTAAATGATATATGTGCTCCATCATTGTTACGTTTAGCGGCGTACCATACAAATAATATCTGGCTAATTATGGTTTTTGTTTTATCATTTAGAATTCTTATTCCGCAGGTTGTAAGGATAGTTAAAGTCCATTCAAGTCTATCTACCTATCTATTTAACGGCGCTATGGTCCTTGCAAGACCTTGGCCTCCTCAGTGACCCTCCTCCACTCCGACCTGTCCTCGGGTGCCCTTCTCCATGTGCCGACACCAAACGTCCGAAGGTCCTCCTCCACATCCTGAAGCCAACGAAGTCTAGGTCTCCCTCTGCTCCTCCTTCCACTAAGGTGACCCTCCATAATCATTTTTGGTAATCTACTTCTTTCCATTCTTTGTACGTGCCCCAGCCATCTTATCCTGGCACTCTTAATCGTGGCAACGATATCTGGTGTACCATATAGATTTCTTAGTTCCTCGTTTGTCTTCATCCGCCAGCGATCTCCTTCTTTTGTAGGGCCAAAGATCTTCCTGAGGATTTTTCTTTCCCACATGTTTAAAAGCCTTTCATCGTTGCGTGTCAGTGTCCAAGACTCGCTTCCATACATGACTACCGTTTGTAGGACAGTACGATATACCCAGTCAAGTCACAACACATAATATTATTTCCACCTCACGATCTTGTGTATATAGATAAATAAATAATAATGATAATATAAAGTGTTGTTTTATATTTTGATATAATAGATTAAAATTATATTAATTCATGTCACAACAAGTTTTAACTTTTCATTTGTTTTCTCTTTAATATTCTCGAAAATAAAATAATGGTGAGTTTTAAATATGAAAAAAGACGTATTTATGGGAAATGTGTGCATTTCGGTAATCATTTCATCAAGATCGGAACATTTCAACAAATATTTTGAAGTACAGCAGGTGTGCAATCGAGGAACAGTTTGTGTAAGCCTGCCGTTTTATATACATATATATACTTATTTATTTATTACTGAGCTGTCCGCGGCAAGGCGCCTCCAGTTGATTACACCCATCGTCTTCAGGTCACTATCCACATCGACGAGCCACCTGAGACGGAGCCTTCCTCGCAATCTCAAACCATTATCAGTATTTCATACATTATCCTTCTTGAAATTCTCGTTGGGTCCACCCTCTCCAAATGCCCCAACCATTGTAGTCTCTTGAGCTGGATGATTTTCACTATATCGGGATCATCGCTTAGGCCCCTTAATTCTTTATTGGGCCTAATTCTCCACTTGTCCTCCATTCTAATAGGTCAAAAAATTTTACGTAGGACTTTTCTTTCCCATACTTCAAGGATATATATTATTTTCGATATATATACAGTCGATGATTGAGGGGGGAAGTATTGGGGCCTCACCTGAAGCTGGCGGAATATACACCAAATTTCTTATTAATAGTTAGTTTTTATATATTTCGCATTTGATTCCCAATGAATATGTTCATCTCGATTTAGGAGAAAATCTAGCTCAATTTGACATTGATAATGTTTACAGTAAAAGGCCACCATTAAACCTTGCCCAAGCAGAACACTACTAAATTACATCCCCCTTACCGGAACCTCTCTCGCAACTTTATACCTGAAACTGCCGAGGACAGAACGAATATTAACCCATCAATTGTTTTTTAGGTAATACTATAACCAATAATTTATTTTACTAACTACTTTTTTAACTTTTACCAAGACAGAAAGTTTAGTTTTTAATCAATACTAAAATACATACTTCTTATCAATTTTACGAACATTTTCTTAAAATTAGATATTCATAGTTTTATGAAGCCTAATTATAAAATAAAATGAAAGTATAAATGCATTTGATTATGGGATCATTTGTCTGAATTAATAAAAATTGAATTCTGTGATAGTAAAATAAGTTGGTCACGCTGGCTATTTTAAGTCGAACAATGCAAATTTAAACATATGGTCTAGTCGTTCACAGTTTTGGGGTTTTCAGTTGTTAGTTTATTTTTTTTTAAAATTTTTATTTGGTTTTTTTTATTTCTATTTTCAGGAATACCTTTTTACAATGGAGTCTAGCATGAATTATTCATTACTTATAATAGGTGACTTGGGTTAGTTATCCCTTGATATATTAGTTTTATTTACCTTATTTTATAAGGAAAGGTTATTAGTAAGTGTTTGGTTTAACATGAAGCCTTTAGTTATCATCTATTCAAGCTCATAACAATTGCATTGAATACAATAATTAAATGAAACTTGAAATACACAATGAACTTACTTGTTTGTGTATTTCAAGGTTTCATGTTAAAGAATGTGATGAACACATTATGAAATGGTTTCATTGGTATTCATTCATGACATATTGATAGGAAATTTTATACTTTTTTTAGAAAACAGAATACTGTGGTGGCTTAGTTCCAATTAAAACCTATGTCATCTATAGAGTAATTAACAAATACTGATAATTCATATCAATTTGTTATTTCATTATTAAGGTTGGAATGAATGTATTACAAATGGTGCTTATTGTTTTTTTTTTTTGTTGAATCCTAGCACTTTATTTGTCATTGTAAGGAAACCCTGTTTTAACTTTATCTTTAGATATTCATACTTTCAAGTCTACCAGGACTGTGTTAATTTTAATTGTTGTATTAAGCATGCAGGATATTTGAGAGAGAATTCATCTAATTATATTCTCCATTAGTAAAGATATTGGCCATAATATTACTTGTGTTTGATGTATCACCTGTAATATCTGACAACCTTACTGCCTTGTAGCTAAACTTTAGAACTTATTATAGATATAGATTAAAATAATGTTATATTATCTTATCATATTACATTTACTCATCATATTCTTTTAATAATAAAAATATTAATATAAAGTTGAATATGATATTATCGTATCATTTTTATATTGGCATCACATTCTTTTTAAAATAATACTTTTTTATTAGAGATGTACCATAATTAATAAAATCATTTGCTGGTCATACAGTCATTTTATATTTATGTTATTATATATGTAGGAACTTAGCCTTAAAAAAGAAAGGGAATAGTAAAATATTGATTACTTTTTTATGTATTTGAAAACAAAGGTATATCCTGATTTTTTTTTTCCGGATAACACTGCCGTGTTGCTCTTTAAATACTCAAGTGCTGAAAGAATAACTAGATCATTGTTACGTTTCTGTTTGGTTGTTAGCAAATAAGGGCTCTAGTGTTTTCATTTTATTAGAGCTTCCTTATTTTTGTCCACCTTCAAAGCTCCTACTTATTTTCTAGTTGTGTTATTAATAGGCTGTAATCAAAGGCGGTAAATCTAATCTTTGATCCAGTCATAAACTACTACACAGTTGTTTATGGTTTTATATTAAACCTTTTTATTGCCAGTAAATTGGTTATGAAAATGAATGTATATATATTGTATTAATATTTATATATTTTTTTGTTGTTTTAGGGGTGGGGAAAACTTCTATTGTAAGAAGATACCTTAGAAACCCTTTTATGAAACCTTGTCTCAGCACTGGGGGTAAGTCATTCATCAAAAATCATTGGCCATTTGTTTATTTGTAGTATAATATATATATATATATATACCTTCTTCTTCGTCTCAGCTCTATTGTGCAACAATGATTATTTGCCTACTTAGTCTGTTACCGTCAGTCTTCCCTACTTCTTGTGGCAGCCTTCCACTTCCATCCGGCCACCGGAGCTTGGGTCATCCATCCTGATCTTCTTGTTCGCTCCAAATTTTCTTCCATTATTGATTCATTTGAATTTCAATTATACATATCATATTAACATGCCTGGTGACCATCTGACAGCTTTTTTTTTCAGAGTGCTAGGCATACAAAATAGTAATGAATTAAACTTTTACTTTCCTAAGTTTATCAAGAATTAAGATTCAAAACCATAATTTTTCTTTGAACAATGGGTAAAACTACTGGCTAGAAATAAATTAAATCTCCCATAAATTATTTGAATAACAAACAGTGTTTTCAAAGTTTGTTTTTGGTAAGTTTCTAAGCAGAGTGATGAGCTTACCCATGGCTCTGTTAATCCATCTGGTGATCTCTTTAATCATTGCTGAAATGAAACCATTGAGAATCTTTCGATTCCGCCATCTGTTTGATTTATGGGTATGTCATATGTTACAACCTAGTATATTCAATAACTCCCTTCTTACTACTCATCTTTTACATTTAATTTTTTTTTTTATTATCTTTACTTCTTACAATTTTTATTGTTAGCTTTTTATTTATTTTATTAACTTCATACTGATTCTATCTTCTAGAACTTAAAATTATACATTTAATTTGTTTTTAAGAGAAATTTCTTTGATATCATGTTTTAATGTATTTGTTTTCAAATTTAGAAATGAGGACCTACACAAAAACTATTAAAATTAATCATAAAGAAGCAATCCTTGGTATAACAGACATGAAAGGTATAAAATGTGTCAGTCCAATACCTATATATAAGGGCACACATGGAGTAATCATAGTATATGATGTAACAAAATGTGATACTTTTGATAATGTAAGAAAATGGCACCGTGCTGTTGCTCCATATACAAATGTTGGCACTGTATTCATGGTGGTTGGGAATAAAAGGTATATTTATTAATTAATGTATATTCATAATATTAATTAATAATAATATTTTCATTTAAATTTAAAAATTGTCATTTTGTAAATTCCCATGGTGTAGTGGTCATATAATTACCATTAATTTATGAAAAATTATATATTTCTTTATTTGTCCAAGTTTTTTGGAATACTTTATAAAGCCTTAATATAATGAATTCCAAAACAATGTATATATATATATATATATATATATATTTTATTATATATCTAGTATTATAAACATAGGTGATGTTTGAGTGGAAATTATTGAAGCCCATTTGATGATAAAGCTTAGAATGAAACTTTAGGATTTTTCAAATTAGTACAATATAATTAAGAATAATGTTGTCTGAGGATTCATTACTGTCTCCGAAAAATATCCATCATCGATTGATCCATGACGCTACAAGCCTGTGTTGACCTAAGCCTCCTCTATGAACTTTCTTAGTGGATCTCTATCTTGTGCGGTTACTCGCCAGTTTCAGGTTTCCAGGTCACTGGAGACCCTGATCACAGCATCCTCCTAATTAAGCCGTAGTCTTCCTCCTCCTCTGGTCTGATGGAGCCTCCTGTCCAGAGCTTCCTTGGCATCTCATCGTATGTATACAGCTCACATGTACTTAGTTTTATCTTTCTTGGTTTACTGGCATGCCCATGGATTCCACTGCTTCAGACAACTTCAAATATGCATTGAAAGTGATGTAAAAGATCTTGCCACTAGGTCCAAATAGCCCGCTAAGCCAACTATCTTCATTAGCCTGTCAAGGATAGTTCCACTTGTTGGTATTTCGGTAATCTCTTATTGATTTTTCAAGGACAAGATTGAATAGTAGGCATGCGATTCCATCAAGCCTGGATCCGAACAGAGCACTTCACCTTATCCATAGTCATTTTTATTATGTGCATTAGTTTCGATAGAATACCTAGCTCATGTAGTGCTTCTCAAAGCTTGGGTCTTTTAATGCTGTCATAAGAAATAGATAATGTGTCATTATCCTATACTCCAGTGATTTCTCTAAAATTATCCCAAGACTGAAAAGTTGATCGACCATAGATTTTCCTCCCCTAAATCCTGCCTGATACCTACCTTCCTTTTCAGCAAATGCTTGTTGCTTCATGCACATCACATTGGATGGGATCTTGTAAGTCCACTGGAAGAGGGCTATACCGTGATAATTGGTGCACTTCAGAATATCTCCTTTCTTATGCAGTGGGTATATTATGCCCACTTCTTCCACGGCTCTGGCATCTTTTACTTGATCCAAGCTGTCAGGATAAGGTTGTATAGAGCTTTTTGGAGCTCTTCGCTGCCATACTTGAGAAACTCAGTTAGGATACCCTTTTCACCCAGTGCCTTATTATTGTTCAGACGATTAATGGGATCCTCAATGTCGTCAAATGTTGTTGGATTGGGTGGGTCCAGGTCACTCTGTATTTGTGGTGCTTCAAAAATCTCCAGGTTCTCAACTCCTTCATTAATGATAATGCCAAAATGACGCAACCAACGCCTAACGATCTCTTTTTTCTGAGGGAAGTGAGCCATATTCTTTCCTGCAGGCTATAAATATTAGCTTAAAAGGTGCCCTGTTCTTGTTTACTAATAGAAGACTTTCTCATTCATATTGCATGTCTGCCTCACAGTAGATCCTGCAACTCATCAGATTGGAACAACGCCTCTTGCTGACAATCATACCGTCAATATTTTTTACTCTTGGGCCATCCTCATACCAATAAATCTCATATCTTTTATTTTATATATATATATATATATATATATATATATATATATATATATATATATATATGTTTAGGAAAAGATATGAGATTTATTCTTTTAACCGACTGTTATTTTAATGGTATAGATACTTAGCCTACTGGTGATAGCATCCTCTTCTTGTCTTCCCAACTGTTCTCCTTGAAAAGGCTTTTTCAAGAAAGGTTCTTAAGTTTCACTTTCCGATAGCTATCATTTCATCAATATTATTTAACAAAATTAAATAATATTGTGTTAAATAATAACATAATTGTAATTTGGACATGAGAAACTACAGTATAAAATTCCATTTGCGGTTACCAGTTTGCTACATAATATTCCACTATAACATCTAAATTTCTTTAGACACTTTCATGAATTTGCTACAATTTCTCATTTTTGTTTACTATATAATGCAAAATACATGGAGGTGTGTTTTCCAGAATAGAAAATTGTCCTTATTTTTAAAAAGAGAAACACTTAAACTCATTATTAAAATAATTATATGCCTATAATATGTGTAACTTCACTATTTTATATTTAAAAGTAAAACTTGATTTTTATAGTGACCTTACAAAGGAGAGAAAAATTGCCAAAGTAGCAGCAGAAATTTACACCAAATCTAATGGTTACCTATTCATGGAGACATCAGCATTGCTAAACGAAAACATAAACGATGCTTTTCAAAAGCTAGCAGATTATATATATTTTCGCAAACACGCTGCCATTTATCATTTACAAACTGTGGTATTGATTATTATTTACACAGTAGTTTTATTTAATTATTACATATTAATGAATATAATATAATAGTATGTTTATTACCATAGATACTGAAAAAGGAATTATGCTAAACAATTTATTTAATGAACGTATATTTTGAAATGTAATCACAAGGATCTTCCTTCCAAAATTACAGAATATTTGTTCCTTACATTTAATTGAAAGGCTAGTTGCAGTATGAAAAAAAAAATTTTTTTAAAATACCATTAAGAGGTGTATACAATTAATAATGGAACAAGATTTTATGTTAACCTTTTGATTTATTAATTTTTATTGAATTTGTAAAATAATAAAATTATATTTTTAATATCTAATAATGTATAATCGGTAAACTACTCGTTCTGATAACAAAAGGTCTCTCTCTCTCTCTCTCTCTCTCTCTCTCTCTCTCTCTCTCTCTCTCTCTCTCTCTCTCTCTCTCTCTCTCTCTCTCTCTCTCTCTCTCTCTCTCTCTCTCTCTCTCTCTCTCTCTCTCTCTCTCTCTCTCTCTCTCTCTCTCTCTCTCTCTCTCTCTCTCTCTCTCTCTCTTTCCAACTGGCGCTAGGGATCTTAGCATTTTTTCTTCACTTACCCTTCATGTAGTTACAGAGATCTACTAGCTGCTCTCTAAACAAAATCAAAATATTGTTATCTTCATCACTGGAAGCTATTATTTCTTCACAATCGCTTTCAATATTAGAACTACCTTCTTTCTATTTGCCATTAACTGGTATACCTTTTATAATGTACAGGCTATCAACAGGCATTTCTATTTCTTTTGTCAATATATCACTGTTATTCAACAACATTATCATCGTTTCTATTTTCATATTTTGGTTTCTTCCATGCAGGTATCTCAGCATTCCTAAGATTCCTCTTATTTAAATGTATCATACCATCACTAAAACAATCACAAGATATTTCAAATTCTTTTATGCTTTGTTATGAAAATTCATCATGGCAATTATCAATAGATCCCACAAAAGAGCAGTTTCCCCGACCTACTGGTAACTTAGCCAATTAAATGAATTATCTGGAACAATTTCTTTCATTTTGTTAACTTCTTCTAGATTTACATTTTCACTATAGTTTATTTTTTCTATATTGAACATTTCTTCTTTGTAACTAACTTCTCCCAGATTTAATTCCTGATTTATGGCTCAACCAGAATTGTGAATGTCTAAGTGACATCAATATCGGCAGAAGTGGACAAAGCCATCTCATTTTACAAACAAAGTTGATAATGTAACAATCTAAATACTTTTGTCTTCTCTTCTTTCTTGTAGACTTTGGTTGTCTAGTCTCTTTAACATCTGGAAAACCACAAAAGCCATTCTCCGAAATGAATAATTGCCCACACCATCTTGTTGATCTTCCACAACTTCACTCGATCCACTCACAGGAAGCTCACTTTGCAATGGACGTTTTGAAGACTTACTTTCTTCTAAAGAAACAATGATGTGCTTTGGTTCCTTCTACTCCTCTATAACCTCATATCTCCTTAGCTCATTTAATATAATATTTTCCCAAATTCTATCCTTACCTGATTAGCTCATTAAATACAATATTTCTCCCAAATTCTATGTTCCTTGTATCAGGATTTCAGAGGTGGTATCCATTGTCATAATAACCAACAATTAAAAGTTTTTTAGATCGACCACTAAATTTTACATGCCTCTCTTCTTTGTTGATTCATGAATATCCAGGACAACTAAAGATTCTAATCTTCTTAAGATCAGGCTTAAAACCATACTAGCTTTCAGTAGACATATTGTTAGGCTAAATTGAGGACCCAAGCCAGGGATAGTTAGGTATGTGGCCATCATTAACACTTTGCTTGCTCCAGGAAGGTTTTATTCATTCCCTCTACCTTACCATTTTATAATGGGTTCCTTGGCATGGAATAGCGTGTACCAATGCCCATGGATTGACAAAAATCTACAAATTTAGTAGGAACATTCTCGCTCTCTCAGCCACAACATAAATTTTCTCTTCGCAAACCGAATTCAGCTTCAACCATTACTACATAAATTTAAAAATTTTCAAACACTTCCGATTGTTGATGTAAAAGATGAGCTACACAAAAATTTAGTAAAGTGATCAATGAAGGTGACCAATTAGTTCTAATTATTTTTAGTTGTGGGTGATATCTTGCCACCAACATTAGTAGAGACAGGTTGAAGGATTCTGCTTGCCTTCCGGTCACCTGGTATACTCTTCTATTTTAGCTTTTTTGTCTTTAAGTGCCTTAGTTGAGGTCAGTTCTATTAAGTAATAATATATAATTGTTGAGGCGAAACTTAAATGATATTATTAACTTCAATATGTATTTAAACTAGCTATTAAGAAAGTGCAGTAGGTTTTTTTATATACGAGCTATATTATAGTTATAGTTATATAGTTATATAGTTATAGTTTATAGTTATATAACTCTTGAATATAGAAACGAATTACTTATATATAACGGCAACACATCAGCTGACGGGATTATCGGCAGTGCAAAGTCCTCAGCCTACAGCTCAGTTTGTAGTATGCACACACTGACTCAATATCGGGACCGTGTCCTCGTGTAATCACAACAGGAAGCATCTTTCCACATTGGACCAGTTGATGTGATTCCTTTTTTTAACTCATAACCATGATAAGCCTTTCTTTGTATGAAATATTATTATTGTTTTGTTAGGTTTCCTTCTTTTTCCTGACCAGAAATTATTATTTGTGATGAAAACCTAACGATAAAATACTCTACTTCAATTAATTATAAGTCAAACATTAATTCCGGGCGCCAATAAAAAAATGCCAACTTTAATAATATTTTATATAATAAGAACTAATATGACAAAAAAAATGATATTAGAATCGACAAATATTTGCATTTTTATAAAAATAACATAATTCGGGTTTTACCCACTCAATTGACATAAACACTTTTAAATTTTAAATTACATTCCTTTATACCTCCTAATCTACACTTTTTTGCACATCTCTTGAGAACATATAAAATTTACAGTACCTTTGCCACTTTTATGTATAGGTCAACAAATGTGTCTTTTCCTTTGTTCTCCAGGTAGGCTTGTTCTTTGTTCCCCTTTCTTCAGTTTCACTTCTGCCCTGCATCCTTCCTCTTCAGCCCCCGGCTTCATAAGACCGCTTTCTCCCCACTTTGCTCCCCCACCACTTTGTCATCCCTTCTTTTCCGTATTCAATCGATCTTTTGCGTTTTTGATTTTTACTTATTTTCACAGTTTAACAATTATATAACAATTTTTTTTACTCTTTAAATTTGTTTTACTAAGAATGGTGTCACATTATTGGCTTGAGGGTGGTAGCAGTTTTTTAATAATGTGTTGAGTGTGGCCTATTCTTTGGCATGTGAGAGCAACTTTCTCCCTATGGCTGCTGTGATAGGATGTAGACCCCCATCTTGCTGTTTTTGTATTGTCTTTTAAGTTACTAGAATGGTGTTTGTCTCACATGGCTTGCCATCTTACTGATGTTTCCATTTAAAGAGTTCTACTGAGTTCTGATGGAGTTAGAATTGTGCCTTGGCCTATACTATGAGTCATCTCTGGAAGAAAGAGTGATCTTATCCTACAAAAATGTAGAGTTGATTGAATAAATGAGTTTTAGTTATTGGTCTGTAAATCAATATAGTTTAAAAAAAAGAAGAAAAAAAAAAAGGGAAGGAACAGAAATACATAATTTTGGCTTACCGTCAATCAATAAGTTCAATGAATATCATAAATATGAGTTGGCCCAAATATACAGGAAATCTATTAATAAACCTCGGAAGAAGCGGTTCACTTTAAGCTTACAATTTTTGATTTAATAAATGGTACAAATATTATTTAATCTATTAGGATTCTGTGCTTTTTTTGTGTGTGTGTTTTTTTACTCTCATCCATACTCCCTACACATGTTTTAATGTTTGGTTCATTATGTTTTTGTTTTAATTTGTCCTCAACTTTATTATTTAAACATTTGATCATTTTTGTTGAAGATGCCCTAGATATTTCTTTTTCAATGTTTTGTTACTTTTCAGAGATCTATCAAAACAAACGAATCAATGTTAAAAAGTACAAAACCAAAGGTATATACAAAACCGAAACCTTGTAGTGGAGGATGCTGTGGAAGACCTTTATGGAGAGTCCTGTTGGGGATACCGTAAAATTTCCAAATAAAACTTTATATTGCCTATTTATTATTATAATTATATGTATATGTATATTTTAGGATAATTAGAATACTTTTTAATACAGTTAATTATTTTAAGAATTCTACTATAATTATCTAACATAATGAGTTACTTAGTATTAATTATTCATTTTGTATGGATTTAATTATATACTTGTTTCAGCTACAGATGTGGTTTAGGACGACGTTAAGGTACTATATTTTTACATTTATTTATTTAATTAAACTTCTAGACAATGTTTATAATAAATGTACATGTGTCAAGTTACATAGATCTGTAATACTTATTGCCCTAAAGTGTGGTTGATTGCATTAGCTTTCTATCCGATAAAAATAAATGTAGAAATTAGTACGCGAGCGTTGTGATACCTACCACTAGTAAAAAGGTAACGAGACCTCTGGCAGTACCTCTTGGGTGGTCATGGAAATCTGCTATTTACTATCTATTATCAAAACAGTAATTTCAACTACTAAAAAGAAAAAGTCAATTTTGGATAAAAAGTTTTTCTCTATATATATCTCTCTCTCCCTGCTATCTTTCTCTTTAACTTTTTTTTTTTTTTTTTATTCTACATTTTAAGAATAGTGTCAAAAGGTCAGGAGGTGCAGTCAATGTTTATTATGCCTACACTTCATCCTAAGATTAAGGCTACAGAAACAGGAAAAACTATATAGAACATTGCAGTACCAAAGAAGTATAACAGTTTATCCAAACAGAAATGATAAGAATGAAAATAAATACAAAGAGCAAAAGATAAATAATGAAATAAGTGATGCGAAATATTAAGAATAGAAAGAAATCTAGAAGGTAATAAAATATACATAATAAAGATAATAATCCATCTCTCCCCCCCTCACACACTCTCTCTCTCTCTCTCTCACTCTCTCTCTCTCTCTCTCTCTCTATATATATATATATATATATATTTGTATATTATATGTAGTATAAAAAATGGGTACATAAAGTTCTGAAGTTACTACGATTAGGTGGAAACTAGTACGAAGGAAAAGTAGAAAATAAATATTAAAGGAGCTGCCCCAAAATAAAGTAAAATTATAGGATATAGGATGAAATTATTTTTATTATAGGAAGTAATAAATATTTATTTATTATTTTGGCTCTACTGTCCTGCAAGAACCCAGGCCTCCACCACCACAACCAACCAAGCTCTGTGATCCTTCGCTATCATCCTCCAGTATTGTATACACAGCAGTTTCTGACATCATTCAGCCATCTAATCCAAGGGTGTCATCTGCTTCGTTTACCATCTGGCTTCTCATTGAGCATTCTCTTTGGTATCCTGCGGTCTGGCATTCTTTCCACAAGTCCCATCCATCTCGTTCTGGGTTTCTTTATCAATGTCACTATGTCCGGCTCCCCATATATATTTCTTGGGTATGCCCACATTTATCATGACTTTCAAAAGTCTTTCTGTATCTAAACTGTCATATGCTTGTTTGAAATCGACTAAGAAGAGATGCATGTCTGTGTTGCATTCATGGTAGTTTTCCATTGCTTGCCTAAGAGAGAATATCTGGTCTATTGTTGACCTTCCTGGTCTGAAGCCTCCTTGGTAATCTTCTATAATATATTCAGAGAATTCTGTCAACCTTTAATATAGAAGCACTACAAATATCTTATAGGTTGTACTTAATAGGGAATGCCTGTTTAATTATTACATTCGAGCTTATCTCCTTTCTTGTGTGTTGAACGTATTGCTTCTTTTGTCTAATCTCCAGGCATTCTTTCTTCCATCCATATGTCCCAAATAAGCTCGTAAATTTCTTCCCATTGCTTAGTGCCACCATATTTTAACATCTCTGGAGTGATCTCATCCAAACCTGGTGACTTGTAATTCTACTTTGACATTATTATGTTAATTACTTCTTCTTTTTTTTTGGAGTTTCCACTTCTTCTGTTCCTTCCTGTGCAATCCCCAAGTATTCATAGAGATCACTGTACTGTTCTGATATTTTTTTGATGGTTCTTGTGTTTAGCAATTCACTGAAATACTGGTTCCATCTTTCAAGAATGGCTGACTTTTATCCAATCAGCTCCCCATCTTTCCCTCTGTATAATTCAGTCATATCTCCTTTACACCTATGTAAAATTTTCTTCAATCTTTGCTATCCCAGGATTCTTGCAACTTCTCTAATATTTCTCTTTCCTGTGCCCTCTTCTTCTGCCTGGACATTCTTTTGGCTTCCCTCCTTTTCATTATGAAATTCTGCAGCAGACTTCCTCTGGTCTTCATTTTTAGCATGTTATGTCTTGCTCGGTTTTTCTCCTTCATCACTCTCACACAGTATTCGTCAAACCAGTCATTTCTATGTTTCGGTTCTTTCTTTCCAAGCACCTCCTTTGCAATTTCTATCACTTTTCCCCATTTATCATTCACGTTTGTGTCTGTTTTCCTATGAGAACTTTCCTTACTTTGTTTTTGAAGGCTTCCACACCTTCACTTTTGGTTAGCTTTTCTGAATCATATTTGGTTGTTCTACCTCCTTTAGTGCACTTTCTTACAGCTAGCTTTAGTTTGTAGCAAACTTTAACTATATGGTAGTCTGTATCATAGTCCTGTCCTCTAAATGTCCTGACATCCCTGAAATGCGACGCGTGTCTAGATTCAATGAGGACATGGTCTATTTTATTCCTGGCTGGCTATCTGGCGACACCCAGGTCACTTTTTGTATTTCTTGATGTGGGAATTTAATGCTACTGATTATCAGTCCCTTTTCCATTGCAAAATTAATTTATACAGTCTCCAATATCATTAAATCAGTCATGTTTACTTTCTTACTTACAAATACAGCTATTAATTCTACATTTGAATAAAATTTATGTTACAATATAATTTTAAACGAAATTTTTTTATTTGTCGTTTCAGTTTATAGAGCTGGCATCCCAACCCATCCTAATACTATCCTTGCCATGTATGCGGTTGACATGTCTATTATCAGTCAATACTGATCCAGTTATAGCATACCATACTCTTCAATCCCATATCAGTAATCTTGAAAAATGGTGTCAAACCTGGAGGGTTAAAATAAATTCTCACAAATCCCGTCAAATCACCTTTACCCTCTGACATAAACCAATGACTTCCTGTTCTCCTGTGTTGTTTAATAAACTCCCACTGATTCCTGTGGTGAACAGGTCTGGGACTTAGGACCTTGACAAGCATTTATCTTAGAATCCTCATACTAGCCTGAAACGAGAAAAAAGAGCTCGCCATAACAGGCTACTTCAACATTTACTATACAAATGCTCTAAGCACCCTATCAATTACAAAAGACTCATATGCATGACAATCATTAGACCCATCTGGACATACATAGTAGAGCTTTGGGGATCCACTAAGCAATCCAATTCCTCTCATATTCAATCCTTACAATCCAAAATTGTCATAAAATCCTCAATTCTTCATACTTTGTTACGAACAAAGTAATCCATTATGACCTTAATGCTCCATTTGCTACTGATTTATCCCGAATCCGATATCAATCTTTTTATTTCAAACTTTATTCCCACACAAATCCAGTAGTATCAAACCTAGCAACCTCTTCAATTCCTGATAATCCTCCGAAGCGTCTGAAAAGAAGATGGCCACGTGACCTTGTTATTTGAGTACTACCATTGGGTAGTTTCTCTACTAATCTTTATTCATGCCAATATGTATCATTCCTGCCATTTAATTGTTGTATTGTTATAATGCAGTTGTAAGTTTCAATGAATAAATTATATTACAAAAATTTATTTGTGATTTTATATTACAATGTTATTTTCTTTATTAATGTTTTTATTAAAAGGCATAATAATTTGTTTTAAACAGTATTACAGTTTCATTTGTTTGTAAACCTTCTGCTTAATTAAACAATTATTTTGTTTAAATATTTACCTTTTACTAATTTATAATTAGTGTGAATGAGTATGAATGGTGATATCATGCCCAAAGTCTAATTAACTCATACTTTTGCCTTCTCAACTGATTACAATGGTGAAAGTGCTACTCAGATCACTGGTTGTTCTCTTTAGCTTCTGTCTGTCATTTCTGAACAAAGAAATCATTTATAAGCCTTGAATTACAATGGAAATGATAACATGGGAAAATGCCATTGTATTGCTTAAAACATTTTACTGATATTCAAAAAGCAAAACTTACAACGATTCCCTTTTCCTCATAAACTCAGACACTACGCATATATTCGAAGGTCTATGTTTACCAAAAAAAGCTCCCCAAAACCTGGGCTACTTTTGTAGGACCCCTTTTCTTATAAGAGAAACCAACAAAACTACCTGGTGCTAAATAGCCCTTATGACTTCTGCTTAGAAGATAAAACTCCTACCAAAGCACAGGTTAATGGCAAGAAAAATATTAACTCTTAAATTATGAATGATTAAATTATATGAAAAATAATTGTTCTCTTGTTTCTGCTTCTTTAAGATATAATTACAAGATTGTATGGAAACTTTATTGACCTTTGATTCGGTAGTGTTTTCTTCAAATTAGAATCTCTAATCTAAAGAGTTACAAATCGAAATTTGTATTTGCTTATATTTTGTTCTACTGCTCAAAGAAAGTATAATAATAAATAACTAATTCAAGAATGTTACTCCATGTATATATTCAAAAAAAGTCTCCTTACAGTTTGTGTTGAAATGTTTGAACACTATTACTTTTCAGTATAGTAACATTCTTGAATTAGTTATTTATTATTGTTCTTTCTTTGAGCAGTAGAACAAAATATAAGCAAATACAAAGTTTGATTTGTAACTCTTTAGCTTAGAGATTATAATTTGAAGAAAACACCATAAAATCAAAGGTCAATAAAGTTTCTATACAATCTTGTAATTATATCATAAAAAAAAACAGAAAAAAAAGAACAATTATTTGTCTTATAGTTCTAAGATATCATTTGATATGTAAATTTCATTTTCCATTAGAGGAAGAATATGCTCCGGGAAGAGATAAAATAAAAAAAAAAGTCAGCTAATATTATTAACATTATTTTTCCATAGTTTAAAGTCAAACACTTAAATTTAAAATGAAGGTATCAAAATACATTCGTGCTTTGATTTAAATTTAAGAGAAAAAGGTCACGCATTGGGAGCAATAGGAAAAATGGTAAACAACCCCCATGCGACTGTTGAATACATTATCAAACGTTATGAAGGAAATAAAAGTTTAGAAAATAGGGCTTATTCAGGAAGCCCAAGAAAATATTTTAGCATTCATAAAAAAGCGATTCATAAATTAATAAGAACTGTCAAACATGGGAAAGAAAACGTGCTTGAAAACCATTGCCTGCAATGGAAGGTCATCTTTTAATGCAATAAACCTGCAAGGTTTATCTTTCAATAGGAAAATATTCTGCAAAGCTTGTTAAGGAATGGCTTGTTTTCAACATCCAGAAAATACTTTAACACCCACTAAGAATTCCAATCTCTACCCAATTGACCATCCTTGATGTGTTATGATGTGGATCATGAAGAGGTCATGTACTAAAGCTTTGTGGGAAGGTAATCTGTGAAAGATGTTGAATATTTCTAAAGGATGGAATTTGGGCAGAAGGGTAATTTGGCAAGGAGCATGCAGCTCTGCTTTTATACATTCAAAGTGTGTTGGATATAAGGATGTAGATGACAATTTTTAAAATGGTATTGATCTAATACCTGTACTTTTTCTTTGTTGGATCTAGAAAAGACCTTGGATTCAATAAAAAGTGGATTAAAATCTATAATTTCAATTAACCTACTTGTAATATCTTCAGTTAGGCTAATTAAATTTTGAATTTTCAAATTTCTGCTTTTAGCTGGTTCATTGGCGGATTCGAGGGGAGGGGGGGTGCTCAATCCTAGAGTTCTCATTAGTTGATATTGACCTGAATTTTTGTTGGTTTTCGACAAGAAAAAAACACGTTTTACACACCAAAATTATTCATTGTATCGAATGTTTTCTCAATGGGTGCATCCAAAATTGGCGAATCCGAATCCTTTTATGTTTTTCATTCACATATAGATAGCTACCGCTTTGATAAAGGAGCTTATTTTATCCATGTTATTGTTTTCTGGCCTCAGTTGTCTTAAATTAAAAATTGATATTTTATGTATCTTCATCCATATATGGATCGTATACATTCATAACAAATTCACATTCACCCATGTCCCCTCCCTGAAAATTCTCCTAGATCCGTCAGTGAGCTGGTTAGTCAAGTTAGTATAGATAGTTTTATCTAACAGGTATCTAATGTAGTCCTAGGACACTTTGATATTGCTCAGCATTCCTGTAAATAAGATTCAAATATGCTGTGGCATATCAGTGTGTTGAGAATTATCATTAATATTATTTTAGTTGTTATGGCTGTATCAATATTATGTTTTGTCTTAATTTAAATTTTTAAGTTCGATTTTTGCTCCAAATCAAAACAAATTTTGTACCAGTTTACATGTCCTGTAATCAATGTAACTTTGCAAGGGCGGATCCAGGGTATTTTTCTGGGAGGGGGGGGGGCACAACGGGCAGACAGGCAAAAAAATCAACAATAACTTGTGGTATTTATAGAAAGGTTTCTTAAAATATCTTAACAATAGTTTCACTCATGTTATTTTATTCAGATATTTTAACAAATATCATCACATGATTTGCCTATAAGTATGTACTGTGATGCCGCATTTGCAAATATCTATACCTTTGAAAAACACCTCATCTCCTGGAATTGTGTTGTTTCTCAAATGACTTACAAAAAAATGTGACTGCAAGGCAGCACTGTGTTTAGTTATTCTATTTTAATCCCAACAGCTGTTGTGCTGTAGTGTTTATTGGTTAAAATGACTTCTAGTGAAAGTAAAAGTAATAATTCCACACGATTAAAACGTAAAAAAGAGAAGCAAGTTGAGTATAAGTGTGAAAGAATAAAGAAGTCCCGTGTTAAGAATGAAGAATATACAAACTGGAAAGGGAATGTAGTGAAACCAAAAGAACAAGAACCTAGAATATTTACCGTAGGCCTAGAACATCATACATCCTATAACCTAGAACATTGACCTAGGAAAATTTATCTGTATAGCCTAATATTGTAATATTTTGTAGGTTTTAAGTTATTTTGAACTAGTCCTAATGAGGTTTGGTTATTTTAGGTGGTTATTTTTAGGAAATGTATACCGGGAAAGGTTACAGGGGACAAAGAAAATGAAACTTACACCAAGTTTGTTTTTTTTAACACAAAAAATGAACAGGATGCATACCTCCAATCATTGATTGAGTGTAAGCCAATTGCAAGGAAAAGGCGAGTTAATAATGAACTTGTTATTAAATGACTATAGAGGACATGGTTCCCTCTGAAATTAAAAAGAATTTTAAATGGAATAAAACAACTTAAATTGAGATGAATGACTTATGGTCGAATTGTTAACCTTATAATAAGTAAAAAATGAAACAATTAAAACAGAAGATTGAGAATGGCCTAGGCCAAAAAGTATCTCGAAAATAAAGAATAAACATTTTTTTTACAGGAAATAGGTTTTTTTCTCCTATTTAAAGAATAAATTATATGATTGAGTCCAGTTGACCTTTTTTTTAAAAAATGACATATTTTACTTACGGCAGTTGACATTGATTGTTTTCAATATTCATGATGTTGCAACCAAAAAGCCAATTTTTATGTATATCATGAGGGCTTAGCTAAGAAGGGGCCAAATGAAATATGTTGATTATATCAATGAAATTCTTGATGCTGGTGTTGGGCATGTTTTTTCCGATGGTGCACCTGGACAAAACAAAAACACCGTGGTTGTGAGGTTTTTTCTTCCTCTAATAGAAACTGGCCGATTCGACGGTATTCATCACTATTTTCCTATTCGAGGTCATTCGTACCTTCCGTGTGACCGTGACTTTAGTGTAATCAAACGAAAAATTGAAACAACTGACAGAATTTACCCAGTAAAACAGTATGCTGAACTCATGTTGCACCCTGCTGCTATTCAGGACAAGTTCCTGGTGGAAATAGTAGAAAGTGAAAAAGTAAAGGATTTTAAATCATGGTGTGGTCAATTTTATAAAAAAAAATGTAATATCTACGGAGACTCAAGCAAGGAACATCCCAAAGGAAAACAAAATAAAATTCAACATTTCAACTTTTATGGAGTTTCATTACTCTAATAAACATTTAGGCCAAGTTAAAGTAAAAAACTTTATTGGTGGACTCAATGAAGAAACTTTTGACTTGAAAAAACCGGGAACTGGTTTACCAGAGCTTCGAAAAATCAGTGCCTACCCGCAAAAATGTGTACATATCAATATCGACAAAATCAATGACCTCAAGAAAGTCGAAGCCTATATACCTGCAGACATTGTTGGTGAATTTTATTCAAAAATTTATGACTGGCCAACTAGTGATACGGATGGCATTGAACTGTTTTAAGAAACTATGTTTGGAAAATCTTACTAATATTATAAATCTGAAAGTTTGTATGTTTGTCTCTCTTTCACGCAAAAACTACTGAATAGATTTGGATGAAACTTTGCAGTAATATAGACTATATATCAGAATAACATATAGGCTACAGCAAGGGCGGATTTACTGGGGGGGGGGAGCACGGGGCCATACACAAACTTACATTCAAATTTAATTAATTAATCCAAAAAGTATAATCTTATAAAGGTATGAAGAAAAATATTGTGAGATATATATTATAACATCTAGTATAAATTTAGAAATGCTAATTTAGAATTTTTTTTCTGATGATGTGACTCCAAAAAATCAAAATTAAAAGGAAAGATTCAATTAATACAGTTCTTTTTAATTACTAAATGATATATGTGCTCCATCATTGTTACGTTTAGCGGCGTACCATACAAATAATATCTGGCTAATTATGGTTTTTGTTTTATCATTTAGAATTCTTATTCCGCAGGTTGTAAGGATAGTTAAAGTCCATTCAAGTCTATCTACCTATCTATTTAACGGCGCTATGGTCCTTGCAAGACCTTGGCCTCCTCAGTGACCCTCCTCCACTCCGACCTGTCCTCGGGTGCCCTTCTCCATGTGCCGACACCAAACGTCCGAAGGTCCTCCTCCACATCCTGAAGCCAACGAAGTCTAGGTCTCCCTCTGCTCCTAAGGTGACCCTCCATAATCATTTTTGGTAATCTACTTCTTTCCATTCTTTGTACGTGCCCCAGCCATCTTATCCTGGCACTCTTAATCGTGGCAACGATATCTGGTGTACCATATAGATTTCTTAGTTCCTCGTTTGTCTTCATCCGCCAGCGATCTCCTTCTTTTGTAGGGCCAAAGATCTTCCTGAGGATTTTTCTTTCCCACATGTTTAAAAGCCTTTCATCGTTGCGTGTCAGTGTCCAAGACTCGCTTCCATACATGACTACCGTTTGTAGGACAGTACGATATACCCAGTCAAGTCACAACACATAATATTATTTCCACCTCACGATCTTGTGTATATAGATAAATAAATAATAATGATAATATAAAGTGTTGTTTTATATTTTGATATAATAGATTAAAATTATATTAATTCATGTCACAACAAGTTTTAACTTTTCATTTGTTTTCTCTTTAATATTCTCGAAAATAAAATAATGGTGAGTTTTAAATATGAAAAAAGACGTATTTATGGGAAATGTGTGCATTTCGGTAATCATTTCATCAAGATCGGAACATTTCAACAAATATTTTGAAGTACAGCAGGTGTGCAATCGAGGAACAGTTTGTGTAAGCCTGCCGTTTTATATACATATATATACTTATTTATTTATTACTGAGCTGTCCGCGGCAAGGCGCCTCCAGTTGATTACACCCATCGTCTTCAGGTCACTATCCACATCGACGAGCCACCTGACGGAGCCTTCCTCGCAATCTCAAACCATTATCAGTATTTCATACATTATCCTTCTTGAAATTCTCGTTGAGTCCACCCTCTCCAAATGCCCCAACCATTGTAGTCTCTTGAGCTGGATGATTTTCACTATATCGGGATCATCGCTTAGGCCCCTTAATTCTTTATTGGGCCTAATTCTCCACTTGTCCTCCATTCTAATAGGTCAAAAAATTTTACGTAGGACTTTTCTTTCCCATACTTCAAGGATATATATTATTTTCGATATATATACAGTCGATGATTGAGGGGGGAAGTATTGGGGCCTCACCTGAAGCTGGCGGAATATACACCAAATTTCTTATTAATAGTTAGTTTTTATATATTTCGCATTTGATTCCCAATGAATATGTTCATCTCGATTTAGGAGAAAATCTAGCTCAATTTGACATTGATAATGTTTACAGTAAAAGGCCACCATTAAACCTTGCCCAAGCAGAACACTACTAAATTACATCCCCCTTACCGGAACCTCTCTCGCAACTTTATACCTGAAACTGCCTAGGACAGAACGAATATTAACCCATCAATTGTTTTTTAGGTAATACTATAACCAATAATTTATTTTACTAACTACTTTTTTAACTTTTACCAAGACAGAAAGTTTAGTTTTTAATCAATACTAAAATACATACTTCTTATCAATTTTACGAACATTTTCTTAAAATTAGATATTCATAGTTTTATGAAGCCTAATTATAAAATAAAATGAAAGTATAAATGCATTTGATTATGGGATCATTTGTCTGAATTAATAAAAATTGAATTCTGTGATAGTAAAATAAGTTGGTCACGCTGGCTATTTTAAGTCGAACAATGCAAATTTAAACATATGGTCTAGTCGTTCACAGTTTTGGGGTTTTCAGTTGTTAGTTTATTTTTTTTTTTAATTTTTATTTGGTTTTTTTATTTCTATTTTCAGGAATACCTTTTTACAATGGAGTCTAGCATGAATTATTCATTACTTATAATAGGTGACTTGGGTTAGTTATCCCTTGATATATTAGTTTTATTTACCTTATTTTATAAGGAAAGGTTATTAGTAAGTGTTTGGTTTAACATGAAGCCTTTAGTTATCATCTATTCAAGCTCATAACAATTGCATTGAATACAATAATTAAATGAAACTTGAAATACACAATGAACTTACTTGTTTGTGTATTTCAAGGTTTCATGTTAAAGAATGTGATGAACACATTATGAAATGGTTTCATTGGTATTCATTCATGACATATTGATAGGAAATTTTATACTTTTTTTAGAAAACAGAATACTGTGGTGGCTTAGTTCCAATTAAAACCTATGTCATCTATAGAGTAATTAACAAATACTGATAATTCATATCAATTTGTTATTTCATTATTAAGGTTGGAATGAATGTATTACAAATGGTGCTTATTGTTTTTTTTTTTTGTTGAATCCTAGCACTTTATTTGTCATTGTAAGGAAACCCTGTTTTAACTTTATCTTTAGATATTCATACTTTCAAGTCTACCAGGACTGTGTTAATTTTAATTGTTGTATTAAGCATGCAGGATATTTGAGAGAGAATTCATCTAATTATATTCTCCATTAGTAAAGATATTGGCCATAATATTACTTGTGTTTGATGTATCACCTGTAATATCTGACAACCTTACTGCCTTGTAGCTAAACTTTAGAACTTATTATAGATATAGATTAAAATAATGTTATATTATCTTATCATATTACATTTACTCATCATATTCTTTTAATAATAAAAATATTAATATAAAGTTGAATATGATATTATCGTATCATTTTTATATTGGCATCACATTCTTTTTAAAATAATACTTTTTTATTAGAGATGTACCATAATTAATAAAATCATTTGCTGGTCATACAGTCATTTTATATTTCTGTTATTATATATGTAGGAACTTAGCCTTAAAAAAGAAAGGGAATAGTAAAATATTGATTACTTTTTTATGTATTTGAAAACAAAGGTATATCCTGATTTTTTTTTTCCGGATAACACTGCCGTGTTGCTCTTTAAATACTCAAGTGCTGAAAGAATAACTAGATCATTGTTACGTTTCTGTTTGGTTGTTAGCAAATAAGGGCTCTAGTGTTTTCATTTTATTAGAGCTTCCTTATTTTTGTCCACCTTCAAAGCTCCTACTTATTTTCTAGTTGTGTTATTAATAGGCTGTAATCAAAGGCGGTAAATCTAATCTTTGATCCAGTCATAAACTACTACACAGTTGTTTATGGTTTTATATTAAACCTTTTTATTGCCAGTAAATTGGTTATGAAAATGAATGTATATATATTGTATTAATATTTATATATTTTTTTGTTGTTTTAGGGGTGGGGAAAACTTCTATTGTAAGAAGATACCTTAGAAACCCTTTTATGAAACCTTGTCTCAGCACTGGGGGTAAGTCATTCATCAAAAATCATTGGCCATTTGTTTATTTGTAGTATAATATATATATATATATATATATATATACCTTCTTCTTCGTCTCAGCTCTATTGTGCAACAATGATTATTTGCCTACTTAGTCTGTTACCGTCAGTCTTCCCTACTTCTTGTGACAGCCTTCCACTTCCATCCGGCCACCGGAGCTTGGGTCATCCATCCTGATCTTCTTGTTCGCTCCAAATTTTCTTCCATTATTGATTCATTTGAATTTCAATTATACATATCATATTAACATGCCTGGTGACCATCTGACAGCTTTTTTTTTCAGAGTGCTAGGCATACAAAATAGTAATGAATTAAACTTTTACTTTCCTAAGTTTATCAAGAATTAAGATTCAAAACCATAATTTTTCTTTGAACAATGGGTAAAACTACTGGCTAGAAATAAATTAAATCTCCCATAAATTATTTGAATAACAAACAGTGTTTTCAAAGTTTGTTTTTGGTAAGTTTCTAAGCAGAGTGATGAGCTTACCCATGGCTCTGTTAATCCATCTGGTGATCTCTTTAATCATTGCTGAAATGAAACCATTGAGAATCTTTCGATTCCGCCATCTGTTTGATTTATGGGTATGTCATATGTTACAACCTAGTATATTCAATAACTCCCTTCTTACTACTCATCTTTTACATTTAATTTTTTTTTTATTATCTTTACTTCTTACAATTTTTATTGTTAGCTTTTTATTTATTTTATTAACTTCATACTGATTCTATCTTCTAGAACTTAAAATTATACATTTAATTTGTTTTTAAGAGAAATTTCTTTGATATCATGTTTTAATGTATTTGTTTTCAAATTTAGAAATGAGGACCTACACAAAAACTATTAAAATTAATCATAAAGAAGCAATCCTTGGTATAACAGACATGAAAGGTATAAAATGTGTCAGTCCAATACCTATATATAAGGGCACACATGGAGTAATCATAGTATATGATGTAACAAAATGTGATACTTTTGATAATGTAAGAAAATGGCACCGTGCTGTTGCTCCATATACAAATGTTGGCACTGTATTCATGGTGGTTGGGAATAAAAGGTATATTTATTAATTAATGTATATTCATAA
Organism: Arma custos; assembly: GCA_037127475.1. Taxonomy (NCBI): domain Eukaryota; kingdom Metazoa; phylum Arthropoda; class Insecta; order Hemiptera; family Pentatomidae; genus Arma; species Arma custos. Next base: position 68,346,479 of record CM073761.1, on the reverse strand, counting down.
TATTAATTAATAATAATATTTTCATTTAAATTTAAAAATTGTCATTTTGTAAATTCCCATGGTGTAGTGGTCATATAATTACCATTAATTTATGAAAAATTATATATTTCTTTATTTGTCCAAGTTTTTTGGAATACTTTATAAAGCCTTAATATAATGAATTCCAAAACAATGTATATATATATATATATATATATATATATATATATATATTTTATTATATATCTAGTATTATAAACATAGGTGATGTTTGAGTGGAAATTATTGAAGCCCATTTGATGATAAAGCTTAGAATGAAACTTTAGGATTTTTCAAATTAGTACAATATAATTAAGAATAATGTTGTCTGAGGATTCATTACTGTCTCCGAAAAATATCCATCATCGATTGATCCATGACGCTACAAGCCTGTGTTGACCTAAGCCTCCTCTATGAACTTTCTTAGTGGATCTCTATCTTGTGCGGTTACTCGCCAGTTTCAGGTTTCCAGGTCACTGGAGACCCTGATCACAGCATCCTCCTAATTAAGCCGTAGTCTTCCTCCTCCTCTGGTCTGATGGAGCCTCCTGTCCAGAGCTTCCTTGGCATCTCATCGTATGTATACAGCTCACATGTACTTAGTTTTATCTTTCTTGGTTTACTGGCATGCCCATGGATTCCACTGCTTCAGACAACTTCAAATATGCATTGAAAGTGATGTAAAAGATCTTGCCACTAGGTCCAAATAGCCCGCTAAGCCAACTATCTTCATTAGCCTGTCAAGGATAGTTCCACTTGTTGGTATTTCGGTAATCTCTTATTGATTTTTCAAGGACAAGATTGAATAGTAGGCATGCGATTCCATCAAGCCTGGATCCGAACAGAGCACTTCACCTTATCCATAGTCATTTTTATTATGTGCATTAGTTTCGATAGAATACCTAGCTCATGTAGTGCTTCTCAAAGCTTGGGTCTTTTAATGCTGTCATAAGAAATAGATAATGTGTCATTATCCTATACTCCAGTGATTTCTCTAAAATTATCCCAAGACTGAAAAGTTGATCGACCATAGATTTTCCTCCCCTAAATCCTGCCTGATACCTACCTTCCTTTTCAGCAAATGCTTGTTGCTTCATGCACATCACATTGGATGGGATCTTGTAAGTCCACTGGAAGAGGGCTATACCGTGATAATTGGTGCACTTCAGAATATCTCCTTTCTTATGCAGTGGGTATATTATGCCCACTTCTTCCACGGCTCTGGCATCTTTTACTTGATCCAAGCTGTCAGGATAAGGTTGTATAGAGCTTTTTGGAGCTCTTCGCTGCCATACTTGAGAAACTCAGTTAGGATACCCTTTTCACCCAGTGCCTTATTATTGTTCAGACGATTAATGGGATCCTCAATGTCGTCAAATGTTGTTGGATTGGGTGGGTCCAGGTCACTCTGTATTTGTGGTGCTTCAAAAATCTCCAGGTTCTCAACTCCTTCATTAATGATAATGCCAAAATGACGCAACCAACGCCTAACGATCTCTTTTTTCTGAGGGAAGTGAGCCATATTCTTTCCTGCAGGCTATAAATATTAGCTTAAAAGGTGCCCTGTTCTTGTTTACTAATAGAAGACTTTCTCATTCATATTGCATGTCTGCCTCACAGTAGATCCTGCAACTCATCAGATTGGAACAACGCCTCTTGCTGACAATCATACCGTCAATATTTTTTACTCTTGGGCCATCCTCATACCAATAAATCTCATATCTTTTATTTTATATATATATATATATATATATATATATATATATATATATATATATATATATATATATATATATGTTTAGGAAAAGATATGAGATTTATTCTTTTAACCGACTGTTATTTTAATGGTATAGATACTTAGCCTACTGGTGATAGCATCCTCTTCTTGTCTTCCCAACTGTTCTCCTTGAAAAGGCTTTTTCAAGAAAGGTTCTTAAGTTTCACTTTCCGATAGCTATCATTTCATCAATATTATTTAACAAAATTAAATAATATTGTGTTAAATAATAACATAATTGTAATTTGGACATGAGAAACTACAGTATAAAATTCCATTTGCGGTTACCAGTTTGCTACATAATATTCCACTATAACATCTAAATTTCTTTAGACACTTTCATGAATTTGCTACAATTTCTCATTTTTGTTTACTATATAATGCAAAATACATGGAGGTGTGTTTTCCAGAATAGAAAATTGTCCTTATTTTTAAAAAGAGAAACACTTAAACTCATTATTAAAATAATTATATGCCTATAATATGTGTAACTTCACTATTTTATATTTAAAAGTAAAACTTGATTTTTATAGTGACCTTACAAAGGAGAGAAAAATTGCCAAAGTAGCAGCAGAAATTTACACCAAATCTAATGGTTACCTATTCATGGAGACATCAGCATTGCTAAACGAAAACATAAACGATGCTTTTCAAAAGCTAGCAGATTATATATATTTTCGCAAACACGGTGCCATTTATCATTTACAAACTGTGGTATTGATTATTATTTACACAGTAGTTTTATTTAATTATTACATATTAATGAATATAATATAATAGTATGTTTATTACCATAGATACTGAAAAAGGAATTATGCTAAACAATTTATTTAATGAACGTATATTTTGAAATGTAATCACAAGGATCTTCCTTCCAAAATTACAGAATATTTGTTCCTTACATTTAATTGAAAGGCTAGTTGCAGTATGAAAAAAAAAATTTTTTTAAAATACCATTAAGAGGTGTATACAATTAATAATGGAACAAGATTTTATGTTAACCTTTTGATTTATTAATTTTTATTGAATTTGTAAAATAATAAAATTATATTTTTAATATCTAATAATGTATAATCGGTAAACTACTCGTTCTGATAACAAAAGGTCTCTCTCTCTCTCTCTCTCTCTCTCTCTCTCTCTCTCTCTCTCACTCTCTCTCTCTCTCTCTCTCTCTCTCTCTCTCTCTCTCTCTCTTTCCAACTGGCGCTAGGGATCTTAGCATTTTTTCTTCACTTACCCTTCATGTAGTTACAGAGATCTACTAGCTGCTCTCTAAACAAAATCAAAATATTGTTATCTTCATCACTGGAAGCTATTATTTCTTCACAATCGCTTTCAATATTAGAACTACCTTCTTTCTATTTGCCATTAACTGGTATACCTTTTATAATGTACAGGCTATCAACAGGCATTTCTATTTCTTTTGTCAATATATCACTGTTATTCAACAACATTATCATCGTTTCTATTTTCATATTTTGGTTTCTTCCATGCAGGTATCTCAGCATTCCTAAGATTCCTCTTATTTAAATGTATCATACCATCACTAAAACAATCACAAGATATTTCAAATTCTTTTATGCTTTGTTATGAAAATTCATCATGGCAATTATCAATAGATCCCACAAAAGAGCAGTTTCCCCGACCTACTGGTAACTTAGCCAATTAAATGAATTATCTGGAACAATTTCTTTCATTTTGTTAACTTCTTCTAGATTTACATTTTCACTATAGTTTATTTTTTCTATATTGAACATTTCTTCTTTGTAACTAACTTCTCCCAGATTTAATTCCTGATTTATGGCTCAACCAGAATTGTGAATGTCTAAGTGACATCAATATCGGCAGAAGTGGACAAAGCCATCTCATTTTACAAACAAAGTTGATAATGTAACAATCTAAATACTTTTGTCTTCTCTTCTTTCTTGTAGACTTTGGTTGTCTAGTCTCTTTAACATCTGGAAAACCACAAAAGCCATTCTCCGAAATGAATAATTGCCCACACCATCTTGTTGATCTTCCACAACTTCACTCGATCCACTCACAGGAAGCTCACTTTGCAATGGACGTTTTGAAGACTTACTTTCTTCTAAAGAAACAATGATGTGCTTTGGTTCCTTCTACTCCTCTATAACCTCATATCTCCTTAGCTCATTTAATATAATATTTTCCCAAATTCTATCCTTACCTGATTAGCTCATTAAATACAATATTTCTCCCAAATTCTATGTTCCTTGTATCAGGATTTCAGAGGTGGTATCCATTGTCATAATAACCAACAATTAAAAGTTTTTTAGATCGACCACTAAATTTTACATGCCTCTCTTCTTTGTTGATTCATGAATATCCAGGACAACTAAAGATTCTAATCTTCTTAAGATCAGGCTTAAAACCATACTAGCTTTCAGTAAACATATTGTTAGGCTAAATTGAGGACCCAAGCCAGGGATAGTTAGGTATGTGGCCATCATTAACACTTTGCTTGCTCCAGGAAGGTTTTATTCATTCCCTCTACCTTACCATTTTATAATGGGTTCCTTGGCATGGAATAGCGTGTACCAATGCCCATGGATTGACAAAAATCTACAAATTTAGTAGGAACATTCTCGCTCTCTCAGCCACAACATAAATTTTCTCTTCGCAAACCGAATTCAGCTTCAACCATTACTACATAAATTTAAAAATTTTCAAACACTTCCAATTGTTGATGTAAAAGATGAGCTACACAAAAATTTAGTAAAGTGATCAATGAAGGTGACCAATTAGTTCTAATTATTTTTAGTTGTGGGTGATATCTTGCCACCAACATTAGTAGAGACAGGTTGAAGGATTCTGCTTGCCTTCCGGTCACCTGGTATACTCTTCTATTTTAGCTTTTTTGTCTTTAAGTGCCTTAGTTGAGGTCAGTTCTATTAAGTAATAATATATATTTGTTGAGGCGAAACTTAAATGATATTATTAACTTCAATATGTATTTAAACTAGCTATTAAGAAAGTGCAGTAGGTTTTTTTATATACGAGCTATATTATAGTTATAGTTATATAGTTATATAGTTATAGTTTATAGTTATATAACTCTTGAATATAGAAACGAATTACTTATATATAACGGCAACACATCAGCTGACGGGATTATCGGCAGTGCAAAGTCCTCAGCCTACAGCTCAGTTTGTAGTATGCACACACTGACTCAATATCGGGACCGTGTCCTCGTGTAATCACAACAGGAAGCATCTTTCCACATTGGACCAGTTGATGTGATTCCTTTTTTTAACTCATAACCATGATAAGCCTTTCTTTGTATGAAATATTATTATTGTTTTGTTAGGTTTCCTTCTTTTTCCTGACCAGAAATTATTATTTGTGATGAAAACCTAACGATAAAATACTCTACTAAAAAAATAAAATAAAAAAATGCCAACTTTAATAATATTTTATATAATAAGAACTAATATGACAAAAAAAATGATATTAGAATCGACAAATATTTGCATTTTTATAAAAATAACATAATTCGGGTTTTACCCACTCAATTGACATAAACACTTTTAAATTTTAAATTACATTCCTTTATACCTCCTAATCTACACTTTTTTGCACATCTCTTGAGAACATATAAAATTTACAGTACCTTTGCCACTTTTATGTATAGGTCAACAAATGTGTCTTTTCCTTTGTTCTCCAGGTAGGCTTGTTCTTTGTTCCCTTTCTTCAGTTTCACTTCTGCCCTGCATCCTTCCTCTTCAGCCCCCGGCTTCATAAGACCGCTTTCTCCCCACTTTGCTCCCCCACCACTTTGTCATCCCTTCTTTTCCGTATTCAATCGATCTTTTGCGTTTTTGATTTTTACTTATTTTCACAGTTTAACAATTATATAACAATTTTTTTTACTCTTTAAATTTGTTTTACTAAGAATGGTGTCACATTATTGGCTTGAGGGTGGTAGCAGTTTTTTAATAATGTGTTGAGTGTGGCCTATTCTTTGGCATGTGAGAGCAACTTTCTCCCTATGGCTGCTGTGATAGGATGTAGACCCCCATCTTGCTGTTTTTGTATTGTCTTTTAAGTTACTAGAATGGTGTTTGTCTCACATGGCTTGCCATCTTACTGATGTTTCCATTTAAAGAGTTCTACTGAGTTCTGATGGAGTTAGAATTGTGCCTTGGCCTATACTATGAGTCATCTCTGGAAGAAAGAGTGATCTTATCCTACAAAAATGTAGAGTTGATTGAATAAATGAGTTTTAGTTATTGGTCTGTAAATCAATATAGTTTAAAAAAAAGAAGAAAAAAAAAAGGGAAGGAACAGAAATACATAATTTTGGCTTACCGTCAATCAATAAGTTCAATGAATATCATAAATATGAGTTGGCCCAAATATACAGGAAATCTATTAATAAACCTCGGAAGAAGCGGTTCACTTTAAGCTTACAATTTTTGATTTAATAAATGGTACAAATATTATTTAATCTATTAGGATTCTGTGCTTTTTTTGTGTGTGTGTTTTTTTACTCTCATCCATACTCCCTACACATGTTTTAATGTTTGGTTCATTATGTTTTTGTTTTAATTTGTCCTCAACTTTATTATTTAAACATTTGATCATTTTTGTTGAAGATGCCCTAGATATTTCTTTTTCAATGTTTTGTTACTTTTCAGAGATCTATCAAAACAAACGAATCAATGTTAAAAAGTACAAAACCAAAGGTATATACAAAACCGAAACCTTGTAGTGGAGGATGCTGTGGAAGACCTTTATGGAGAGTCCTGTTGGGGATACCGTAAAATTTCCAAATAAAACTTTATATTGCCTATTTATTATTATAATTATATGTATATGTATATTTTAGGATAATTAGAATACTTTTTAATACAGTTAATTATTTTAAGAATTCTACTATAATTATCTAACATAATGAGTTACTTAGTATTAATTATTCATTTTGTATGGATTTAATTATATACTTGTTTCAGCTACAGATGTGGTTTAGGACGACGTTAAGGTACTATATTTTTACATTTATTTATTTAATTAAACTTCTAGACAATGTTTATAATAAATGTACATGTGTCAAGTTACATAGATCTGTAATACTTATTGCCCTAAAGTGTGGTTGATTGCATTAGCTTTCTATCCGATAAAAATAAATGTAGAAATTAGTACGCGAGCGTTGTGATACCTACCACTAGTAAAAAGGTAACGAGACCTCTGGCAGTACCTCTTGGGTGGTCATGGAAATCTGCTATTTACTATCTATTATCAAAACAGTAATTTCAACTACTAAAAAGAAAAAGTCAATTTTGGATAAAAAGTTTTTCTCTATATATATCTCTCTCTCCCTGCTATCTTTCTCTTTAACTTTTTTTTTTTTTTTTTATTCTACATTTTAAGAATAGTGTCAAAAGGTCAGGAGGTGCAGTCAATGTTTATTATGCCTACACTTCATCCTAAGATTAAGGCTACAGAAACAGGAAAAACTATATAGAACATTGCAGTACCAAAGAAGTATAACAGTTTATCCAAACAGAAATGATAAGAATGAAAATAAATACAAAGAGCAAAAGATAAATAATGAAATAAGTGATGCGAAATATTAAGAATAGAAAGAAATCTAGAAGGTAATAAAATATACATAATAAAGATAATAATCCATCTCTCCCCCCCTCACACACTCTCTCTCTCTCTCTCTCACTCTCTCTCTCTCTCTCTCTCTCTCTATATATATATATATATATATATATATATATATATATATATATATATTTGTATATTATATGTAGTATAAAAAATGGGTACATAAAGTTCTGAAGTTACTACGATTAGGTGGAAACTAGTACGAAGGAAAAGTAGAAAATAAATATTAAAGGAGCTGCCCCAAAATAAAGTAAAATTATAGGATATAGGATGAAATTATTTTTATTATAGGAAGTAATAAATATTTATTTATTATTTTGGCTCTACTGTCCTGCAAGAACCCAGGCCTCCACCACCACAACCAACCAAGCTCTGTGATCCTTCGCTATCATCCTCCAGTATTGTATACACAGCAGTTTCTGACATCATTCAGCCATCTAATCCAAGGGTGTCATCTGCTTCGTTTACCATCTGGCTTCTCATTGAGCATTCTCTTTGGTATCCTGCGGTCTGGCATTCTTTCCACAAGTCCCATCCATCTCGTTCTGGGTTTCTTTATCAATGTCACTATGTCCGGCTCCCCATATATATTTCTTGGGTATGCCCACATTTATCATGACTTTCAAAAGTCTTTCTGTATCTAAACTGTCATATGCTTGTTTGAAATCGACTAAGAAGAGATGCATGTCTGTGTTGCATTCATGGTAGTTTTCCATTGCTTGCCTAAGAGAGAATATCTGGTCTATTGTTGACCTTCCTGGTCTGAAGCCTCCTCGGTAATCTTCTATAATATATTCAGAGAATTCTGTCAACCTTTAATATAGAAGCACTACAAATATCTTATAGGTTGTACTTAATAGGGAATGCCTGTTTAATTATTACATTCGAGCTTATCTCCTTTCTTGTGTGTTGAACGTATTGCTTCTTTTGTCTAATCTCCAGGCATTCTTTCTTCCATCCATATGTCCCAAATAAGCTCGTAAATTTCTTCCCATTGCTTAGTGCCACCATATTTTAACATCTCTGGAGTGATCTCATCCAAACCTGGTGACTTGTAATTCTACTTTGACATTATTATGTTAATTACTTCTTCTTTTTTTTTGGAGTTTCCACTTCTTCTGTTCCTTCCTGTGCAATCCCCAAGTATTCATAGAGATCACTGTACTGTTCTGATATTTTTTTGATGGTTCTTGTGTTTAGCAATTCACTGAAATACTGGTTCCATCTTTCAAGAATGGCTGACTTTTATCCAATCAGCTCCCCATCTTTCCCTCTGTATAATTCAGTCATATCTCCTTTACACCTATGTAAAATTTTCTTCAATCTTTGCTATCCCAGGATTCTTGCAACTTCTCTAATATTTCTCTTTCCTGTGCCCTCTTCTTCTGCCTGGACATTCTTTTGGCTTCCCTCCTTTTCATTATGAAATTCTGCAGCAGACTTCCTCTGGTCTTCATTTTTAGCATGTTATGTCTTGCTCGGTTTTTCTCCTTCATCACTCTCACACAGTATTCGTCAAACCAGTCATTTCTACGTTTCGGTTCTTTCTTTCCAAGCACCTCCTTTGCAATTTCTATCACTTTTCCCCATTTATCATTCACGTTTGTGTCTGTTTTCCTATGAGAACTTTCCTTACTTTGTTTTTGAAGGCTTCCACACCTTCACTTTTGGTTAGCTTTTCTGAATCATATTTGGTTGTTCTACCTCCTTTAGTGCACTTTCTTACAGCTAGCTTTAGTTTGTAGCAAACTTTAACTATATGGTAGTCTGTATCATAGTCCTGTCCTCTAAATGTCCTGACATCCCTGAAATGCGACGCGTGTCTAGATTCAATGAGGACATGGTCTATTTTATTCCTGGCTGGCTATCTGGCGACACCCAGGTCACTTTTTGTATTTCTTGATGTGGGAATTTAATGCTACTGATTATCAGTCCCTTTTCCATTGCAAAATTAATTTATACAGTCTCCAATATCATTAAATCAGTCATGTTTACTTTCTTTGCTTATTGTTGCTCTAAATGCCTCTTCTTTTTGCATTCAGATCACCTATGATTACTTTCACATCGTTCTTCGGGATTAAATTGTATTCTCTTTCTAATGTTTCATAGAAAATATCCTTTCCTTCTTCTTCACTATCTTCTGCGGGGGCATGTTCTCTAATAATTGTCATTTTGAAAAATCTCCTCCCGAGTCGTACAATGCAAATCTTTCCATTGATAACTTTATACTGTATCATTGTTTGCTTGATTGATTTCCTGATCATGAACCCAGTTTCTCTCATATTAGCGTGGTGTCCGCTGTTTATAAACACATAGTTCTCCAAGTCCATGGTTTCCTAATTCCTCCTGTTAAGGCCGGATAGTTTATGGGTTTTATAGAAGATTATTTATTTTAATCATAAAGAATCAAACAAATATTATGTAAAAGAAAGATTATTTTCCTTTTATTTATTTTTCATTTATTTTGTAAATATAATAATTTAGACGTTTATTCATAATTTTTTTAAATAATTTATTGTAGTAGGTAATAGGAAATAGTTTTCTCAATAAACTAGAGCCAAAAGCTCAAAAAGAAACACTATTATTTATTATGATGCAATTGGGAAAAAACCACAATGCAAAGCCTTATGTTTCAAATCCAGTAATACACCCACTTACCGGTCGACGTTTCGCCTATTCAGGCATTATCAAGACACCAAAAACAAAAAAGGGGTTATGTGAATCACATCTCGAAGAAAAAGGTGCAATACATCCCAACGATCAACAGCCCACACAGGCTCCAAACATGAGACAGCACCCCACCACCAAGACGTTCAACATACAACTCTGTTGTTGTATGTTGAACGTCTGGGTACACAATACACAACTACTACAATTTTACATTTTGGTTTGCCTAGTCGCGGACATTCAGAAATGTTATGTGAGCAGCTGCATCTTACATATTTTACGGTGCAGTTGCTGTAGTTTTGTCGGCCCTTCTTCATTTTATCGAGCACTCTTTAGAAGATTTTTTGATTATCTTTAGCATTTTCTTCCAGCTTCCAACCAAAATCCTCCAAAGATCTTCTTTTCGCTATGATTACTACTGGTTTGTTTTCCTTTCTCTTGGTTTTGTAAATCTAATAGGGAGTCGGTGTTTATCTTGGATAGTCTTTTTCATGTCTTCTGTCCACAAGTCGGTTCTCTTGACACCGGACCCAGCGCTTTTCTCACAGCAGACCAATAACGCTGCATGCAGGAGGATCTTTTTAAAAGTTAAAAAAGGAGTATGAAAATTAACAAGAATTTTCTGTTTTTATTTCCCCTTGATGTTTTTTTTTTTTTTTTTAGTATCCATTGAAAAAAAGCAAAGATCAACACTGATAAAATTATTAACACAAGTATACAGCTACCATACCAAAGCACACAAATACAGCTATTAATTCTACATTTGAATAAAATTTATGTTACAATATAATTTTAAACGAAATTTTTTTATTTGTCGTTTCAGTTTATAGAGCTGGCATCCCAACCCATCCTAATACTATCCTTGCCATGTATGCGGTTGACATGTCTATTATCAGTCAATACTGATCCAGTTATAGCATACCATACTCTTCAATCCCATATCAGTAATCTTGAAAAATGGTGTCAAACCTGGAGGGTTAAAATAAATTCTCACAAATCCCGTCAAATCACCTTTACCCTCTGACATAAACCAATGACTTCCTGTTCTCCTGTGTTGTTTAATAAACTCCCACTGATTCCTGTGGTGAACAGGTCTGGGACTTAGGACCTTGACAAGCATTTATCTTAGAATCCTCATACTAGCCTGAAACGAGAAAAAAGAGCTCGCCTTAACAGGCTACTTCAACATTTACTATACAAATGCTCTAAGCACCCTATCAATTACAAAAGACTCATATGCATGACAATCATTAGACCCATCTGGACATACATAGTAGAGCTTTGGGGATCCACTAAGCAATCCAATTCCTCTCATATTCAATCCTTACAATCCAAAATTGTCATAAAATCCTCAATTCTTCATACTTTGTTACGAACAAAGTAATCCATTATGACCTTAATGCTCCATTTGCTACTGATTTATCCCGAATCCGATATCAATCTTTTTATTTCAAACTTTATTCCCACACAAATCCAGTAGTATCAAACCTAGCAACCTCTTCAATTCCTGATAATCCTCCGAAGCGTCTGAAAAGAAGATGGCCACGTGACCTTGTTATTTGAGTACTACCATTGGGTAGTTTCTCTACTAATCTTTATTCATGCCAATATGTATCATTCCTGCCATTTAATTGTTGTATTGTTATAATGCAGTTGTAAGTTTCAATGAATAAATTATATTACAAAAATTTATTTGTGATTTTATATTACAATGTTATTTTCTTTATTAATGTTTTTATTAAAAGGCATAATAATTTGTTTTAAACAGTATTACAGTTTCATTTGTTTGTAAACCTTCTGCTTAATTAAACAATTATTTTGTTTAAATATTTACCTTTTACTAATTTATAATTAGTGTGAATGAGTATGAATGGTGATATCATGCCCAAAGTCTAATTAACTCATACTTTTGCCTTCTCAACTGATTACAATGGTGAAAGTGCTACTCAGATCACTGGTTGTTCTCTTTAGCTTCTGTCTGTCATTTCTGAACAAAGAAATCATTTATAAGCCTTGAATTACAATGGAAATGATAACATGGGAAAATGCCATTGTATTGCTTAAAACATTTTACTGATATTCAAAAAGCAAAACTTACAACGATTCCCTTTTCCTCATAAACTCAGACACTACGCATATATTCGAAGGTCTATGTTTACCAAAAAAAGCTCCCCAAAACCTGGGCTACTTTTGTAGGACCCCTTTTCTTATAAGAGAAACCAACAAAACTACCTGGTGCTAAATAGCCCTTATGACTTCTGCTTAGAAGATAAAACTCCTACCAAAGCACAGGTTAATGGCAAGAAAAATATTAACTCTTAAATTATGAATGATTAAATTATATGAAAAATAATTGTTCTCTTGTTTCTGCTTCTTTAAGATATAATTACAAGATTGTATGGAAACTTTATTGACCTTTGATTCGGTAGTGTTTTCTTCAAATTAGAATCTCTAATCTAAAGAGTTACAAATCGAAATTTGTATTTGCTTATATTTTGTTCTACTGCTCAAAGAAAGTATAATAATAAATAACTAATTCAAGAATGTTACTCCATGTATATATTCAAAAAAAGTCTCCTTACAGTTTGTGTTGAAATGTTTGAACACTATTACTTTTCAGTATAGTAACATTCTTGAATTAGTTATTTATTATTGTTCTTTCTTTGAGCAGTAGAACAAAATATAAGCAAATACAAAGTTTGATTTGTAACTCTTTAGCTTAGAGATTATAATTTGAAGAAAACACCATAAAATCAAAGGTCAATAAAGTTTCTATACAATCTTGTAATTATATCATAAAAAAACAGAAAAAAAAGAACAATTATTTGTCTTATAGTTCTAAGATATCATTTGATATGTAAATTTCATTTTCCATTAGAGGAAGAATATGCTCCGGGAAGAGATAAAATAAAAAAAAAAGTCAGCTAATATTATTAACATTATTTTTCCATAGTTTAAAGTCAAACACTTAAATTTAAAATGAAGGTATCAAAATACATTCGTGCTTTGATTTAAATTTAAGAGAAAAAGGTCACGCATTGGGAGCAATAGGAAAAATGGTAAACAACCCCCATGCGACTGTTGAATACATTATCAAACGTTATGAAGGAAATAAAAGTTTAGAAAATAGGGCTTATTCAGGAAGCCCAAGAAAATATTTTAGCATTCATAAAAAAGCGATTCATAAATTAATAAGAACTGTCAAACATGGGAAAGAAAACGTGCTTGAAAACCATTGCCTGCAATGGAAGGTCATCTTTTAATGCAATAAACCTGCAAGGTTTATCTTTCAATAGGAAAATATTCTGCAAAGCTTGTTAAGGAATGGCTTGTTTTCAACATCCAGAAAATACTTTAACACCCACTAAGAATTCCAATCTCTACCCAATTGACCATCCTTGATGTGTTATGATGTGGATCATGAAGAGGTCATGTACTAAAGCTTTGTGGGAAGGTAATCTGTGAAAGATGTTGAATATTTCTAAAGGATGGAATTTGGGCAGAAGGGTAATTTGGCAAGGAGCATGCAGCTCTGCTTTTATACATTCAAAGTGTGTTGGATATAAGGATGTAGATGACAATTTTTAAAATGGTATTGATCTAATACCTGTACTTTTTCTTTGTTGGATCTAGAAAAGACCTTGGATTCAATAAAAAGTGGATTAAAATCTATAATTTCAATTAACCTACTTGTAATATCTTCAGTTAGGCTAATTAAATTTTGAATTTTCAAATTTCTGCTTTTAGCTGGTTCATTGGCGGATTCGAGGGGAGGGGGGGTGCTCAATCCTAGAGTTCTCATTAGTTGATATTGACCTGAATTTTTGTTGGTTTTCGACAAGAAAAAAACACGTTTTACACACCAAAATTATTCATTGTATCGAATGTTTTCTCAATGGGTGCATCCAAAATTGGCGAATCCGAATCCTTTTATGTTTTTCATTCACATATAGATAGCTACCGCTTTGATAAAGGAGCTTATTTTATCCATGTTATTGTTTTCTGGCCTCAGTTGTCTTAAATTAAAAATTGATATTTTATGTATCTTCATCCATATATGGATCGTATACATTCATAACAAATTCACATTCACCCATGTCCCCTCCCTGAAAATTCTCCTAGATCCGTCAGTGAGCTGGTTAGTCAAGTTAGTATAGATAGTTTTATCTAACAGGTATCTAATGTAGTCCTAGGACACTTTGATATTGCTCAGCATTCCTGTAAATAAGATTCAAATATGCTGTGGCATATCAGTGTGTTGAGAATTATCATTAATATTATTTTAGTTGTTATGGCTGTATCAATATTATGTTTTGTCTTAATTTAAATTTTTAAGTTCGATTTTTGCTCCAAATCAAAACAAATTTTGTACCAGTTTACATGTCCTGTAATCAATGTAACTTTGCAAGGGCGGATCCAGGGTATTTTTCTGGGGGGGGGGGCACAACGGGCAGACAGGCAAAAAAATCAACAATAACTTGTGGTATTTATAGAAAGGTTTCTTAAAATATCTTAACAATAGTTTCACTCATGTTATTTTATTCAGATATTTTAACAAATATCATCACATGATTTGCCTATAAGTATGTACTGTGATGCCGCATTTGCAAATATCTATACCTTTGAAAAACACCTCATCTCCTGGAATTGTGTTGTTTCTCAAATGACTTACAAAAAAATGTGACTGCAAGGCAGCACTGTGTTTAGTTATTCTATTTTAATCCCAACAGCTGTTGTGCTGTAGTGTTTATTGGTTAAAATGACTTCTAGTGAAAGTAAAAGTAATAATTCCACACGATTAAAACGTAAAAAAGAGAAGCAAGTTGAGTATAAGTGTGAAAGAATAAAGAAGTCCCGTGTTAAGAATGAAGAATATACAAACTGGAAAGGGAATGTAGTGAAACCAAAAGAACAAGAACCTAGAATATTTACCGTAGGCCTAGAACATCATACATCCTATAACCTAGAACATTGACCTAGGAAAATTTATCTGTATAGCCTAATATTGTAATATTTTGTAGGTTTTAAGTTATTTTGAACTAGTCCTAATGAGGTTTGGTTATTTTAGGTGGTTATTTTTAGGAAATGTATACCGGGAAAGGTTACAGGGGACAAAGAAAATGAAACTTACACCAAGTTTGTTTTTTTTAACACAAAAAATGAACAGGATGCATACCTCCAATCATTGATTGAGTGTAAGCCAATTGCAAGGAAAAGGCGAGTTAATAATGAACTTGTTATTAAATGACTATAGAGGACATGGTTCCCTCTGAAATTAAAAAGAATTTTAAATGGAATAAAACAACTTAAATTGAGATGAATGACTTATGGTCGAATTGTTAACCTTATAATAAGTAAAAAATGAAACAATTAAAACAGAAGATTGAGAATGGCCTAGGCCAAAAAGTATCTCGAAAATAAAGAATAAACATTTTTTTTACAGGAAATAGGTTTTTTTCTCCTATTTAAAGAATAAATTATATGATTGAGTCCAGTTGACCTTTTTTTTAAAAAATGACATATTTTACTTACGGCAGTTGACATTGATTGTTTTCAATATTCATGATGTTGCAACCAAAAAGCCAATTTTTATGTATATCATGAGGGCTTAGCTAAGAAGGGGCCAAATGAAATATGTTGATTATATCAATGAAGTTCTTGATGCTGGTGTTGGGCATGTTTTTTCCGATGGTGCACCTGGACAAAACAAAAACACCGTGGTTGTGAGGTTTTTTCTTCCTCTAATAGAAACTGGCCGATTCGACGGTATTCATCACTATTTTCCTATTCGAGGTCATTCGTACCTTCCGTGTGACCGTGACTTTAGTGTAATCAAACGAAAAATTGAAACAACTGACAGAATTTACCCAGTAAAACAGTATGCTGAACTCATGTTGCACCCTGCTGCTATTCAGGACAAGTTCCTGGTGGAAATAGTAGAAAGTGAAAAAGTAAAGGATTTTAAATCATGGTGTGGTCAATTTTATAAAAAAAAATGTAATATCTACGGAGACTCAAGCAAGGAACATCCCAAAGGAAAACAAAATAAAATTCAACATTTCAACTTTTATGGAGTTTCATTACTCTAATAAACATTTAGGCCAAGTTAAAGTAAAAAACTTTATTGGTGGACTCAATGAAGAAACTTTTGACTTGAAAAAACCGGGAACTGGTTTACCAGAGCTTCGAAAAATCAGTGCCTACCCGCAAAAATGGGTACATATCAATATCGAAAAAATCAATGACCTCAAGAAAGTCGAAGCCTATATACCTGCAGACATTGTTGGTGAATTTTATTCAAAAATTTATGACTGGCCAACTAGTGATACGGATGGCATTGAACTGTTTTAAGAAACTATGTTTGGAAAATCTTACTAATATTATAAATCTGAAAGTTTGTATGTTTGTCTCTCTTTCACGCAAAAACTACTGAATAGATTTGGATGAAACTTTGCAGTAATATAGACTATATATCAGAATAACATATAGGCTACAGCAAGGGCGGATTTACTGGGGGGGGGGAGCACGGGGCCATACACAAACTTACATTCAAATTTAATTAATTAATCCAAAAAGTATAATCTTATAAAGGTATGAAGAAAAATATTGTGAGATATATATTATAACATCTAGTATAAATTTAGAAATGCTAATTTAGAATTTTTTTTCTGATGATGTGACTCCAAAAAATCAAAATTAAAAGGAAAGATTCAATTAATAACAGTTCTTTTTAATTACTAAATGATATATGTGCTCCATCATTGTTACGTTTAGCGGCGTACCATACAAATAATATCTGGCTAATTATGGTTTTTGTTTTATCATTTAGAATTCTTATTCCGCAGGTTGTAAGGATAGTTAAAGTCCATTCAAGTCTATCTACCTATCTATTTAACGGCGCTATGGTACTTGCAAGACCTTGGCCTCCTCAGTGACCCTCCTCCACTCCGACCTGTCCTCGGGTGCCCTTCTCCATGTGCCGACACCAAACGTCCGAAGGTCCTCCTCCACATCCTGAAGCCAACGAAGTCTAGGTCTCCCTCTGCTCCTAAGGTGACCCTCCATAATCATTTTTGGTAATCTACTTCTTTCCATTCTTTGTACGTGCCCCAGCCATCTTATCCTGGCACTCTTAATCGTGGCAACGATATCTGGTGTACCATATAGATTTCTTAGTTCCTCGTTTGTCTTCATCCGCCAGCGATCTCCTTCTTTTGTAGGGCCAAAGATCTTCCTGAGGATTTTTCTTTCCCACATGTTTAAAAGCCTTTCATCGTTGCGTGTCAGTGTCCAAGACTCGCTTCCATACATGACTACCGTTTGTAGGACAGTACGATATACCCAGTCAAGTCACAACACATAATATTATTTCCACCTCACGATCTTGTGTATATAGATAAATAAATAATAATGATAATATAAAGTGTTGTTTTATATTTTGATATAATAGATTAAAATTATATTAATTCATGTCACAACATGTTTTAACTTTTCATTTGTTTTCTCTTTAATATTCTCGAAAATAAAATAATGGTGAGTTTTAAATATGAAAAAAGACGTATTTATGGGAAATGTGTGCATTTCGGTAATCATTTCATCAAGATCGGAACATTTCAACAAATATTTTGAAGTACAGCAGGTGTGCAATCGAGGAACAGTTTGTGTAAGCCTGCCGTTTTATATACATATATATACTTATTTATTTATTACTGAGCTGTCCGCGGCAAGGCGCCTCCAGTTGATTACACCCATCGTCTTCAGGTCACTATCCACATCGACGAGCCACCTGAGACGGAGCCTTCCTCGCAATCTCAAACCATTATCAGTATTTCATACATTATCCTTCTTGAAATTCTCGTTGAGTCCACCCTCTCCAAATGCCCCAACCATTGTAGTCTCTTGAGCTGGATGATTTTCACTATATCGGGATCATCGCTTAGGCCCCTTAATTCTTTATTGGGCCTAATTCTCCACTTGTCCTCCATTCTAATAGGTCAAAAAATTTTACGTAGGACTTTTCTTTCCCATACTTCAAGGATATATATTATTTTCGATATATATACAGTCGATGATTGAGGGGGGAAGTATTGGGGCCTCACCTGAAGCTGGCGGAATATACACCAAATTTCTTATTAATAGTTAGTTTTTATATATTTCGCATTTGATTCCCAATGAATATGTTCATCTCGATTTAGGAGAAAATCTAGCTCAATTTGACATTGATAATGTTTACAGTAAAAGGCCACCATTAAACCTTGCCCAAGCAGAACACTACTAAATTACATCCCCCTTACCGGAACCTCTCTCGCAACTTTATACCTGAAACTGCCGAGGACAGAACGAATATTAACCCATCAATTGTTTTTTAGGTAATACTATAACCAATAATTTATTTTACTAACTACTTTTTTAACTTTTACCAAGACAGAAAGTTTAGTTTTTAATCAATACTAAAATACATACTTCTTATCAATTTTACGAACATTTTCTTAAAATTAGATATTCATAGTTTTATGAAGCCTAATTATAAAATAAAATGAAAGTATAAATGCATTTGATTATGGGATCATTTGTCTGAATTAATAAAAATTGAATTCTGTGATAGTAAAATAAGTTGGTCACGCTGGCTATTTTAAGTCGAACAATGCAAATTTAAACATATGGTCTAGTCGTTCACAGTTTTGGGGTTTTCAGTTGTTAGTTTATTTTTTTTTAAAATTTTTATTTGGTTTTTTTTATTTCTATTTTCAGGAATACCTTTTTACAATGGAGTCTAGCATGAATTATTCATTACTTATAATAGGTGACTTGGGTTAGTTATCCCTTGATATATTAGTTTTATTTACCTTATTTTATAAGGAAAGGTTATTAGTAAGTGTTTGGTTTAACATGAAGCCTTTAGTTATCATCTATTCAAGCTCATAACAATTGCATTGAATACAATAATTAAATGAAACTTGAAATACACAATGAACTTACTTGTTTGTGTATTTCAAGGTTTCATGTTAAAGAATGTGATGAATACATTATGAAATGGTTTCATTGGTATTCATTCATGACATATTGATAGGAAATTTTATACTTTTTTTAGAAAACAGAATACTGTGGTGGCTTAGTTCCAATTAAAACCTATGTCATCTATAGAGTAATTAACAAATACTGATAATTCATATCAATTTGTTATTTCATTATTAAGGTTGGAATGAATGTATTACAAATGGTGCTTATTGTTTTTTTTTTTTGTTGAATCCTAGCACTTTATTTGTCATTGTAAGGAAACCCTGTTTTAACTTTATCTTTAGATATTCATACTTTCAAGTCTACCAGGACTGTGTTAATTTTAATTGTTGTATTAAGCATGCAGGATATTTGAGAGAGAATTCATCTAATTATATTCTCCATTAGTAAAGATATTGGCCATAATATTACTTGTGTTTGATGTATCACCTGTAATATCTGACAACCTTACTGCCTTGTAGCTAAACTTTAGAACTTATTATAGATATAGATTAAAATAATGTTATATTATCTTATCATATTACATTTACTCATCATATTCTTTTAATAATAAAAATATTAATATAAAGTTGAATATGATATTATCGTATCATTTTTATATTGGCATCACATTCTTTTTAAAATAATACTTTTTTATTAGAGATGTACCATAATTAATAAAATCATTTGCTGGTCATACAGTCATTTTATATTTCTGTTATTATATATGTAGGAACTTAGCCTTAAAAAAGAAAGGGAATAGTAAAATATTGATTACTTTTTTATGTATTTGAAAACAAAGGTATATCCTGATTTTTTTTTTCCGGATAACACTGCCGTGTTGCTCTTTAAATACTCAAGTGCTGAAAGAATAACTAGATCATTGTTACGTTTCTGTTTGGTTGTTAGCAAATAAGGGCTCTAGTGTTTTCATTTTATTAGAGCTTCCTTATTTTTGTCCACCTTCAAAGCTCCTACTTATTTTCTAGTTGTGTTATTAATAGGCTGTAATCAAAGGCGGTAAATCTAATCTTTGATCCAGTCATAAACTACTACACAGTTGTTTATGGTTTTATATTAAACCTTTTTATTGCCAGTAAATTGGTTATGAAAATGAATGTATATATATTGTATTAATATTTATATATTTTTTTGTTGTTTTAGGGGTGGGGAAAACTTCTATTGTAAGAAGATACCTTAGAAACCCTTTTATGAAACCTTGTCTCAGCACTGGGGGTAAGTCATTCATCAAAAATCATTGGCCATTTGTTTATTTGTAGTATAATATATATATATATATATATATACCTTCTTCTTCGTCTCAGCTCTATTGTGCAACAATGATTATTTGCCTACTTAGTCTGTTACCGTCAGTCTTCCCTACTTCTTGTGGCAGCCTTCCACTTCCATCCGGCCACCGGAGCTTGGGTCATCCATCCTGATCTTCTTGTTCGCTCCAAATTTTCTTCCATTATTGATTCATTTGAATTTCAATTATACATATCATATTAACATGCCTGGTGACCATCTGACAGCTTTTTTTTTCAGAGTGCTAGGCATACAAAATAGTAATGAATTAAACTTTTACTTTCCTAAGTTTATCAAGAATTAAGATTCAAAACCATAATTTTTCTTTGAACAATGGGTAAAACTACTGGCTAGAAATAAATTAAATCTCCCATAAATTATTTGAATAACAAACAGTGTTTTCAAAGTTTGTTTTTGGTAAGTTTCTAAGCAGAGTGATGAGCTTACCCATGGCTCTGTTAATCCATCTGGTGATCTCTTTAATCATTGCTGAAATGAAACCATTGAGAATCTTTCGATTCCGCCATCTGTTTGATTTATGGGTATGTCATATGTTACAACCTAGTATATTCAATAACTCCCTTCTTACTACTCATCTTTTACATTTAATTTTTTTTTTATTATCTTTACTTCTTACAATTTTTATTGTTAGCTTTTTATTTATTTTATTAACTTCATACTGATTCTATCTTCTAGAACTTAAAATTATACATTTAATTTGTTTTTAAGAGAAATTTCTTTGATATCATGTTTTAATGTATTTGTTTTCAAATTTAGAAATGAGGACCTACACAAAAACTATTAAAATTAATCATAAAGAAGCAATCCTTGGTATAACAGACATGAAAGGTATAAAATGTGTCAGTCCAATACCTATATATAAGGGCACACATGGAGTAATCATAGTATATGATGTAACAAAATGTGATACTTTTGATAATGTAAGAAAATGGCACCGTGCTGTTGCTCCATATACAAATGTTGGCACTGTATTCATGGTGGTTGGGAATAAAAGGTATATTTATTAATTAATGTATATTCATAATATTAATTAATAATAATATTTTCATTTAAATTTAAAAATTGTCATTTTGTAAATTCCCATGGTGTAGTGGTCATATAATTACCATTAATTTATGAAAAATTATATATTTCTTTATTTGTCCAAGTTTTTTGGAATACTTTATAAAGCCTTAATATAATGAATTCCAAAACAATGTATATATATATATATATATATATATATATATTTTATTATATATCTAGTATTATAAACATAGGTGATGTTTGAGTGGAAATTATTGAAGCCCATTTGATGATAAAGCTTAGAATGAAACTTTAGGATTTTTCAAATTAGTACAATATAATTAAGAATAATGTTGTCTGAGGATTCATTACTGTCTCCGAAAAATATCCATCATCGATTGATCCATGACGCTACAAGCCTGTGTTGACCTAAGCCTCCTCTATGAACTTTCTTAGTGGATCTCTATCTTGTGCGGTTACTCGCCAGTTTCAGGTTTCCAGGTCACTGGAGACCCTGATCACAGCATCCTCCTAATTAAGCCGTAGTCTTCCTCCTCCTCTGGTCTGATGGAGCCTCCTGTCCAGAGCTTCCTTGGCATCTCATCGTATGTATACAGCTCACATGTACTTAGTTTTATCTTTCTTGGTTTACTGGCATGCCCATGGATTCCACTGCTTCAGACAACTTCAAATATGCATTGAAAGTGATGTAAAAGATCTTGCCACTAGGTCCAAATAGCCCGCTAAGCCAACTATCTTCATTAGCCTGTCAAGGATAGTTCCACTTGTTGGTATTTCGGTAATCTCTTATTGATTTTTCAAGGACAAGATTGAATAGTAGGCATGCGATTCCATCAAGCCTGGATCCGAACAGAGCACTTCACCTTATCCATAGTCATTTTTATTATGTGCATTAGTTTCGATAGAATACCTAGCTCATGTAGTGCTTCTCAAAGCTTGGGTCTTTTAATGCTGTCATAAGAAATAGATAATGTGTCATTATCCTATACTCCAGTGATTTCTCTAAAATTATCCCAAGACTGAAAAGTTGATCGACCATAGATTTTCCTCCCCTAAATCCTGCCTGATACCTACCTTCCTTTTCAGCAAATGCTTGTTGCTTCATGCACATCACATTGGATGGGATCTTGTAAGTCCACTGGAAGAGGGCTATACCGTGATAATTGGTGCACTTCAGAATATCTCCTTTCTTATGCAGTGGGTATATTATGCCCACTTCTTCCACGGCTCTGGCATCTTTTACTTGATCCAAGCTGTCAGGATAAGGTTGTATAGAGCTTTTTGGAGCTCTTCGCTGCCATACTTGAGAAACTCAGTTAGGATACCCTTTTCACCCAGTGCCTTATTATTGTTCAGACGATTAATGGGATCCTCAATGTCGTCAAATGTTGTTGGATTGGGTGGGTCCAGGTCACTCTGTATTTGTGGTGCTTCAAAAATCTCCAGGTTCTCAACTCCTTCATTAATGATAATGCCAAAATGACGCAACCAACGCCTAACGATCTCTTTTTTCTGAGGGAAGTGAGCCATATTCTTTCCTGCAGGCTATAAATATTAGCTTAAAAGGTGCCCTGTTCTTGTTTACTAATAGAAGACTTTCTCATTCATATTGCATGTCTGCCTCACAGTACATCCTGCAACTCATCAGATTGGAACAACACCTCTTGCTGACAATCATACCGTCAATATTTTTTACTCTTGGGCCATCCTCATACCAATAAATCTCATATCTTTTATTTTATATATATATATATATATATATATATATATATATATATATATATATGTTTAGGAAAAGATATGAGATTTATTCTTTTAACCGACTGTTATTTTAATGGTATAGATACTTAGCCTACTGGTGATAGCATCCTCTTCTTGTCTTCCCAACTGTTCTCCTTGAAAAGGCTTTTTTCAAGAAAGGTTCTTAAGTTTCACTTTCCGATAGCTATCATTTCATCAATATTATTTAACAAAATTAAATAATATTGTGTTAAATAATAACATAATTGTAATTTGGACATGAGAAACTACAGTATAAAATTCCATTTGCGGTTACCAGTTTGCTACATAATATTCCACTATAACATCTAAATTTCTTTAGACACTTTCATGAATTTGCTACAATTTCTCATTTTTGTTTACTATATAATGCAAAATACATGGAGGTGTGTTTTCCAGAATAGAAAATTGTCCTTATTTTTAAAAAGAGAAACACTTAAACTCATTATTAAAATAATTATATGCCTATAATATGTGTAACTTCACTATTTTATATTTAAAAGTAAAACTTGATTTTTATAGTGACCTTACAAAGGAGAGAAAAATTGCCAAAGTAGCAGCAGAAATTTACACCAAATCTAATGGTTACCTATTCATGGAGACATCAGCATTGCTAAACGAAAACATAAACGATGCTTTTCAAAAGCTAGCAGATTATATATATTTTCGCAAACACGCTGCCATTTATCATTTACAAACTGTGGTATTGATTATTATTTACACAGTAGTTTTATTTAATTATTACATATTAATGAATATAATATAATAGTATGTTTATTACCATAGATACTGAAAAAGGAATTATGCTAAACAATTTATTTAATGAACGTATATTTTGAAATGTAATCACAAGGATCTTCCTTCCAAAATTACAGAATATTTGTTCCTTACATTTAATTGAAAGGCTAGTTGCAGTATGAAAAAAAAAATGTTTTTAAAATACCATTAAGAGGTGTATACAATTAATAATGGAACAAGATTTTATGTTAACCTTTTGATTTATTAATTTTTATTGAATTTGTAAAATAATAAAATTATATTTTTAATATCTAATAATGTATAATCGGTAAACTACTCGTTCTGATAACAAAAGGTCTCTCTCTCTCTCTCTCTCTCTCTCTCTCTCTCTCTCTCTCTCTCTCTCTCTCTCTCTCTCTCTCTCTCTCTCTCTCTCTCTCTCTCTCTCTCTCTCTCTCTCTCTCTCTCTCTCTCTCTCTCTCTCTCTCTCTCTCTCTCTCTCTCTCTCTCTCTCTCTCTCTCTCTCTCTCTCTCTCTCTCTCTCTCTCTCTCTCTCTCTCTCTCTCTCTCTTTCCAACTGGCGCTAGGGATCTTAGCATTTTTTCTTCACTTACCCTTCATGTAGTTACAGAGATCTACTAGCTGCTCTCTAAACAAAATCAAAATATTGTTATCTTCATCACTGGAAGCTATTATTTCTTCACAATCGCTTTCAATATTAGAACTACCTTCTTTCTATTTGCCATTAACTGGTATACCTTTTATAATGTACAGGCTATCAACAGGCATTTCTATTTCTTTTGTCAATATATCACTGTTATTCAACAACATTATCATCGTTTCTATTTTCATATTTTGGTTTCTTCCATGCAGGTATCTCAGCATTCCTAAGATTCCTCTTATTTAAATGTATCATACCATCACTAAAACAATCACAAGATATTTCAAATTCTTTTATGCTTTGTTATGAAAATTCATCATGGCAATTATCAATAGATCCCACAAAAGAGCAGTTTCCCCGACCTACTGGTAACTTAGCCAATTAAATGAATTATCTGGAACAATTTCTTTCATTTTGTTAACTTCTTCTAGATTTACATTTTCACTATAGTTTATTTTTTCTATATTGAACATTTCTTCTTTGTAACTAACTTCTCCCAGATTTAATTCCTGATTTATGGCTCAACCAGAATTGTGAATGTCTAAGTGACATCAATATCGGCAGAAGTGGACAAAGCCATCTCATTTTACAAACAAAGTTGATAATGTAACAATCTAAATACTTTTGTCTTCTCTTCTTTCTTGTAGACTTTGGTTGTCTAGTCTCTTTAACATCTGGAAAACCACAAAAGCCATTCTCCGAAATGAATAATTGCCCACACCATCTTGTTGATCTTCCACAACTTCACTCGATCCACTCACAGGAAGCTCACTTTGCAATGGACGTTTTGAAGACTTACTTTCTTCTAAAGAAACAATGATGTGCTTTGGTTCCTTCTACTCCTCTATAACCTCATATCTCCTTAGCTCATTTAATATAATATTTTCCCAAATTCTATCCTTACCTGATTAGCTCATTAAATACAATATTTCTCCCAAATTCTATGTTCCTTGTATCAGGATTTCAGAGGTGGTATCCATTGTCATAATAACCAACAATTAAAAGTTTTTTAGATCGACCACTAAATTTTACATGCCTCTCTTCTTTGTTGATTCATGAATATCCAGGACAACTAAAGATTCTAATCTTCTTAAGATCAGGCTTAAAACCATACTAGCTTTCAGTAAACATATTGTTAGGCTAAATTGAGGACCCAAGCCAGGGATAGGTTAGGTATGTGGCCATCATTAACACTTTGCTTGCTCCAGGAAGGTTTTATTCATTCCCTCTACCTTACCATTTTATAATGGGTTCCTTGGCATGGAATAGCGTGTACCAATGCCCATGGATTGACAAAAATCTACAAATTTAGTAGGAACATTCTCGCTCTCTCAGCCACAACATAAATTTTCTCTTCGCAAACCGAATTCAGCTTCAACCATTACTACATAAATTAAAAATTTTCAAACACTTCCAATTGTTGATGTAAAAGATGAGCTACACAAAAATTTAGTAAAGTGATCAATGAAGGTGACCAATTAGTTCTAATTATTTTTAGTTGTGGGTGATATCTTGCCACCAACATTAGTAGAGACAGGTTGAAGGATTCTGCTTGCCTTCCGGTCACCTGGTATACTCTTCTATTTTAGCTTTTTTGTCTTTAAGTGCCTTAGTTGAGGTCAGTTCTATTAAGTAATAATATATATTTGTTGAGGCGAAACTTAAATGATATTATTAACTTCAATATGTATTTAAACTAGCTATTAAGAAAGTGCAGTAGGTTTTTTTATATACGAGCTATATTATAGTTATAGTTATATAGTTATATAGTTATAGTTTATAGTTATATAACTCTTGAATATAGAAACGAATTACTTATATATAACGGCAACACATCAGCTGACGGGATTATCGGCAGTGCAAAGTCCTCAGCCTACAGCTCAGTTTGTAGTATGCACACACTGACTCAATATCGGGACCGTGTCCTCGTGTAATCACAACAGGAAGCATCTTTCCACATTGGACCAGTTGATGTGATTCCTTTTTTTAACTCATAACCATGATAAGCCTTTCTTTGTATGAAATATTATTATTGTTTTGTTAGGTTTCCTTCTTTTTCCTGACCAGAAATTATTATTTGTGATGAAAACCTAACGATAAAATACTCTACTTCAATTAATTATAAGTCAAACATTAATTCCGGGCGCCAATAAAAAAATGCCAACTTTAATAATATTTTATATAATAAGAACTAATATGACAAAAAAAATGATATTAGAATCGACAAATATTTGCATTTTTATAAAAATAACATAATTTGGGTTTTACCCACTCAATTGACATAAACACTTTTAAATTTTAAATTACATTCCTTTATACCTCCTAATCTACACTTTTTTGCACATCTCTTGAGAACATATAAAATTTACAGTACCTTTGCCACTTTTATGTATAGGTCAACAAATGTGTCTTTTCCTTTGTTCTCCAGGTAGGCTTGTTCTTTGTTCCCCTTTCTTCAGTTTCACTTCTGCCCTGCATCCTTCCTCTTCAGCCCCCGGCTTCATAAGACCGCTTTCTCCCCACTTTGCTCCCCCACCACTTTGTCATCCCTTCTTTTCCGTATTCAATCGATCTTTTGCGTTTTTGATTTTTACTTATTTTCACAGTTTAACAATTATATAACAATTTTTTTTACTCTTTAAATTTGTTTTACTAAGAATGGTGTCACATTATTGGCTTGAGGGTGGTAGCAGTTTTTTAATAATGTGTTGAGTGTGGCCTATTCTTTGGCATGTGAGAGCAACTTTCTCCCTATGGCTGCTGTGATAGGATGTAGACCCCCATCTTGCTGTTTTTGTATTGTCTTTTAAGTTACTAGAATGGTGTTTGTCTCACATGGCTTGCCATCTTACTGATGTTTCCATTTAAAGAGTTCTACTGAGTTCTGATGGAGTTAGAATTGTGCCTTGGCCTATACTATGAGTCATCTCTGGAAGAAAGAGTGATCTTATCCTACAAAAATGTAGAGTTGATTGAATAAATGAGTTTTAGTTATTGGTCTGTAAATCAATATAGTTTAAAAAAAAGAAGAAAAAAAAAAAGGGAAGGAACAGAAATACATAATTTTGGCTTACCGTCAATCAATAAGTTCAATGAATATCATAAATATGAGTTGGCCCAAATATACAGGAAATCTATTAATAAACCTCGGAAGAAGCGGTTCACTTTAAGCTTACAATTTTTGATTTAATAAATGGTACAAATATTATTTAATCTATTAGGATTCTGTGCTTTTTTTGTGTGTGTGTTTTTTTACTCTCATCCATACTCCCTACACATGTTTTAATGTTTGGTTCATTATGTTTTTGTTTTAATTTGTCCTCAACTTTATTATTTAAACATTTGATCATTTTTGTTGAAGATGCCCTAGATATTTCTTTTTCAATGTTTTGTTACTTTTCAGAGATCTATCAAAACAAACGAATCAATGTTAAAAAGTACAAAACCAAAGGTATATACAAAACCGAAACCTTGTAGTGGAGGATGCTGTGGAAGACCTTTATGGAGAGTCCTGTTGGGGATACCGTAAAATTTCCAAATAAAACTTTATATTGCCTATTTATTATTATAATTATATGTATATGTATATTTTAGGATAATTAGAATACTTTTTAATACAGTTAATTATTTTAAGAATTCTACTATAATTATCTAACATAATGAGTTACTTAGTATTAATTATTCATTTTGTATGGATTTAATTATATACTTGTTTCAGCTACAGATGTGGTTTAGGACGACGTTAAGGTACTATATTTTTACATTTATTTATTTAATTAAACTTCTAGACAATGTTTATAATAAATGTACATGTGTCAAGTTACATAGATCTGTAATACTTATTGCCCTAAAGTGTGGTTGATTGCATTAGCTTTCTATCCGATAAAAATAAATGTAGAAATTAGTACGCGAGCGTTGTGATACCTACCACTAGTAAAAAGGTAACGAGACCTCTGGCAGTACCTCTTGGGTGGTCATGGAAATCTGCTATTTACTATCTATTATCAAAACAGTAATTTCAACTACTAAAAAGAAAAAGTCAATTTTGGATAAAAAGTTTTTCTCTATATATATCTCTCTCTCCCTGCTATCTATCTCTTTAACTTTTTTTTTTTTTTTTTATTCTACATTTTAAGAATAGTGTCAAAAGGTCAGGAGGTGCAGTCAATGTTTATTATGCCTACACTTCATCCTAAGATTAAGGCTACAGAAACAGGAAAAACTATATAGAACATTGCAGTACCAAAGAAGTATAACAGTTTATCCAAACAGAAATGATAAGAATGAAAATAAATACAAAGAGCAAAAGATAAATAATGAAATAAGTGATGCGAAATATTAAGAATAGAAAGAAATCTAGAAGGTAATAAAATATACATAATAAAGATAATAATCCATCTCTCCCCCCCTCACACACTCTCTCTCTCTCTCTCTCTCTCTCTCTATATATATATATATATATATATATATATATATATATATATATATATTTGTATATTATATGTAGTATAAAAAATGGGTACATAAAGTTCTGAAGTTACTACGATTAGGTGGAAACTAGTACGAAGGAAAAGTAGAAAATAAATATTAAAGGAGCTGCCCCAAAATAAAGTAAAATTATAGGATATAGGATGAAATTATTTTTATTATAGGAAGTAATAAATATTTATTTATTATTTTGGCTCTACTGTCCTGCAAGAACCCAGGCCTCCACCACCACAACCAACCAAGCTCTGTGATCCTTCGCTATCATCCTCCAGTATTGTATACACAGCAGTTTCTGACATCATTCAGCCATCTAATCCAAGGGTGTCATCTGCTTCGTTTACCATCTGGCTTCTCATTGAGCATTCTCTTTGGTATCCTGCGGTCTGGCATTCTTTCCACAAGTCCCATCCATCTCGTTCTGGGTTTCTTTATCAATGTCACTATGTCCGGCTCCCCATATATATTTCTTGGGTATGCCCACATTTATCATGACTTTCAAAAGTCTTTCTGTATCTAAACTGTCATATGCTTGTTTGAAATCGACTAAGAAGAGATGCATGTCTGTGTTGCATTCATGGTAGTTTTCCATTGCTTGCCTAAGAGAGAATATCTGGTCTATTGTTGACCTTCCTGGTCTGAAGCCTCCTTGGTAATCTTCTATAATATATTCAGAGAATTCTGTCAACCTTTAATATAGAAGCACTACAAATATCTTATAGGTTGTACTTAATAGGGAATGCCTGTTTAATTATTACATTCGAGCTTATCTCCTTTCTTGTGTGTTGAACGTATTGCTTCTTTTGTCTAATCTCCAGGCATTCTTTCTTCCATCCATATGTCCCAAATAAGCTCGTAAATTTCTTCCCATTGCTTAGTGCCACCATATTTTAACATCTCTGGAGTGATCTCATCCAAACCTGGTGACTTGTAATTCTACTTTGACATTATTATGTTAATTACTTCTTCTTTTTTTTTGGAGTTTCCACTTCTTCTGTTCCTTCCTGTGCAATCCCCAAGTATTCATAGAGATCACTGTACTGTTCTGATATTTTTTTGATGGTTCTTGTGTTTAGCAATTCACTGAAATACTGGTTCCATCTTTCAAGAATGGCTGACTTTTATCCAATCAGCTCCCCATCTTTCCCTCTGTATAATTCAGTCATATCTCCTTTACACCTATGTAAAATTTTCTTCAATCTTTGCTATCCCAGGATTCTTGCAACTTCTCTAATATTTCTCTTTCCTGTGCCCTCTTCTTCTGCCTGGACATTCTTTTGGCTTCCCTCCTTTTCATTATGAAATTCTGCAGCAGACTTCCTCTGGTCTTCATTTTTAGCATGTTATGTCTTGCTCGGTTTTTCTCCTTCATCACTCTCACACAGTATTCGTCAAACCAGTCATTTCTATGTTTCGGTTCTTTCTTTCCAAGCACCTCCTTTGCAATTTCTATCACTTTTCCCCATTTATCATTCACGTTTGTGTCTGTTTTCCTATGAGAACTTTCCTTACTTTGTTTTTGAAGGCTTCCACACCTTCACTTTTGGTTAGCTTTTCTGAATCATATTTGGTTGTTCTACCTCCTTTAGTGCACTTTCTTACAGCTAGCTTTAGTTTGTAGCAAACTTTAACTATATGGTAGTCTGTATCATAGTCCTGTCCTCTAAATGTCCTGACATCCCTGAAATGCGACGCGTGTCTAGATTCAATGAGGACATGGTCTATTTTATTCCTGGCTGGCTATCTGGCGACACCCAGGTCACTTTTTGTATTTCTTGATGTGGGAATTTAATGCTACTGATTATCAGTCCCTTTTCCATTGCAAAATTAATTTATACAGTCTCCAATATCATTAAATCAGTCATGTTTACTTTCTTACTTACAAATACAGCTATTAATTCTACATTTGAATAAAATTTATGTTACAATATAATTTTAAACGAAATTTTTTTATTTGTCGTTTCAGTTTATAGAGCTGGCATCCCAACCCATCCTAATACTATCCTTGCCATGTATGCGGTTGACATGTCTATTATCAGTCAATACTGATCCAGTTATAGCATACCATACTCTTCAATCCCATATCAGTAATCTTGAAAAATGGTGTCAAACCTGGAGGGTTAAAATAAATTCTCACAAATCCCGTCAAATCACCTTTACCCTCTGACATAAACCAATGACTTCCTGTTCTCCTGTGTTGTTTAATAAACTCCCACTGATTCCTGTGGTGAACAGGTCTGGGACTTAGGACCTTGACAAGCATTTATCTTAGAATCCTCATACTAGCCTGAAACGAGAAAAAAGAGCTCGCCTTAACAGGCTACTTCAACATTTACTATACAAATGCTCTAAGCACCCTATCAATTACAAAAGACTCATATGCATGACAATCATTAGACCCATCTGGACATACATAGTAGAGCTTTGGGGATCCACTAAGCAATCCAATTCCTCTCATATTCAATCCTTACAATCCAAAATTGTCATAAAATCCTCAATTCTTCATACTTTGTTACGAACAAAGTAATCCATTATGACCTTAATGCTCCATTTGCTACTGATTTATCCCGAATCCGATATCAATCTTTTTATTTCAAACTTTATTCCCACACAAATCCAGTAGTATCAAACCTAGCAACCTCTTCAATTCCTGATAATCCTCCGAAGCGTCTGAAAAGAAGATGGCCACGTGACCTTGTTATTTGAGTACTACCATTGGGTAGTTTCTCTACTAATCTTTATTCATGCCAATATGTATCATTCCTGCCATTTAATTGTTGTATTGTTATAATGCAGTTGTAAGTTTCAATGAATAAATTATATTACAAAAATTTATTTGTGATTTTATATTACAATGTTATTTTCTTTATTAATGTTTTTATTAAAAGGCATAATAATTTGTTTTAAACAGTATTACAGTTTCATTTGTTTGTAAACCTTCTGCTTAATTAAACAATTATTTTGTTTAAATATTTACCTTTTACTAATTTATAATTAGTGTGAATGAGTATGAATGGTGATATCATGCCCAAAGTCTAATTAACTCATACTTTTGCCTTCTCAACTGATTACAATGGTGAAAGTGCTACTCAGATCACTGGTTGTTCTCTTTAGCTTCTGTCTGTCATTTCTGAACAAAGAAATCATTTATAAGCCTTGAATTACAATGGAAATGATAACATGGGAAAATGCCATTGTATTGCTTAAAACATTTTACTGATATTCAAAAAGCAAAACTTACAACGATTCCCTTTTCCTCATAAACTCAGACACTACGCATATATTCGAAGGTCTATGTTTACCAAAAAAAGCTCCCCAAAACCTGGGCTACTTTTGTAGGACCCCTTTTCTTATAAGAGAAACCAACAAAACTACCTGGTGCTAAATAGCCCTTATGACTTCTGCTTAGAAGATAAAACTCCTACCAAAGCACAGGTTAATGGCAAGAAAAATATTAACTCTTAAATTATGAATGATTAAATTATATGAAAAATAATTGTTCTCTTGTTTCTGCTTCTTTAAGATATAATTACAAGATTGTATGGAAACTTTATTGACCTTTGATTCGGTAGTGTTTTCTTCAAATTAGAATCTCTAATCTAAAGAGTTACAAATCGAAATTTGTATTTGCTTATATTTTGTTCTACTGCTCAAAGAAAGTATAATAATAAATAACTAATTCAAGAATGTTACTCCATGTATATATTCAAAAAAAGTCTCCTTACAGTTTGTGTTGAAATGTTTGAACACTATTACTTTTCAGTATAGTAACATTCTTGAATTAGTTATTTATTATTGTTCTTTCTTTGAGCAGTAGAACAAAATATAAGCAAATACAAAGTTTGATTTGTAACTCTTTAGCTTAGAGATTATAATTTGAAGAAAACACCATAAAATCAAAGGTCAATAAAGTTTCTATACAATCTTGTAATTATATCATAAAAAAAAACAGAAAAAAAAGAACAATTATTTGTCTTATAGTTCTAAGATATCATTTGATATGTAAATTTCATTTTCCATTAGAGGAAGAATATGCTCCGGGAAGAGATAAAATAAAAAAAAAAGTCAGCTAATATTATTAACATTATTTTTCCATAGTTTAAAGTCAAACACTTAAATTTAAAATGAAGGTATCAAAATACATTCGTGCTTTGATTTAAATTTAAGAGAAAAAGGTCACGCATTGGGAGCAATAGGAAAAATGGTAAACAACCCCCATGCGACTGTTGAATACATTATCAAACGTTATGAAGGAAATAAAAGTTTAGAAAATAGGGCTTATTCAGGAAGCCCAAGAAAATATTTTAGCATTCATAAAAAAGCGATTCATAAATTAATAAGAACTGTCAAACATGGGAAAGAAAACGTGCTTGAAAACCATTGCCTGCAATGGAAGGTCATCTTTTAATGCAATAAACCTGCAAGGTTTATCTTTCAATAGGAAAATATTCTGCAAAGCTTGTTAAGGAATGGCTTGTTTTCAACATCCAGAAAATACTTTAACACCCACTAAGAATTCCAATCTCTACCCAATTGACCATCCTTGATGTGTTATGATGTGGATCATGAAGAGGTCATGTACTAAAGCTTTGTGGGAAGGTAATCTGTGAAAGATGTTGAATATTTCTAAAGGATGGAATTTGGGCAGAAGGGTAATTTGGCAAGGAGCATGCAGCTCTGCTTTTATACATTCAAAGTGTGTTGGATATAAGGATGTAGATGACAATTTTTAAAATGGTATTGATCTAATACCTGTACTTTTTCTTTGTTGGATCTAGAAAAGACCTTGGATTCAATAAAAAGTGGATTAAAATCTATAATTTCAATTAACCTACTTGTAATATCTTCAGTTAGGCTAATTAAATTTTGAATTTTCAAATTTCTGCTTTTAGCTGGTTCATTGGCGGATTCGAGGGGAGGGGGGGTGCTCAATCCTAGATTTCTCATTAGTTGATATTGACCTGAATTTTTGTTGGTTTTCGACAAGAAAAAAACACGTTTTACACACCAAAATTATTCATTGTATCGAATGTTTTCTCAATGGGTGCATCCAAAATTGGCGAATCCGAATCCTTTTATGTTTTTCATTCACATATAGATAGCTACCGCTTTGATAAAGGAGCTTATTTTATCCATGTTATTGTTTTCTGGCCTCAGTTGTCTTAAATTAAAAATTGATATTTTATGTATCTTCATCCATATATGGATCGTATACATTCATAACAAATTCACATTCACCCATGTCCCCTCCCTGAAAATTCTCCTAGATCCGTCAGTGAGCTGGTTAGTCAAGTTAGTATAGATAGTTTTATCTAACAGGTATCTAATGTAGTCCTAGGACACTTTGATATTGCTCAGCATTCCTGTAAATAAGATTCAAATATGCTGTGGCATATCAGTGTGTTGAGAATTATCATTAATATTATTTTAGTTGTTATGGCTGTATCAATATTATGTTTTGTCTTAATTTAAATTTTTAAGTTCGATTTTTGCTCCAAATCAAAACAAATTTTGTACCAGTTTACATGTCCTGTAATCAATGTAACTTTGCAAGGGCGGATCCAGGGTATTTTTCTGGGAGGGGGGGGGCACAACGGGCAGACAGGCAAAAAAATCAACAATAACTTGTGGTATTTATAGAAAGGTTTCTTAAAATATCTTAACAATAGTTTCACTCATGTTATTTTATTCAGATATTTTAACAAATATCATCACATGATTTGCCTATAAGTATGTACTGTGATGCCGCATTTGCAAATATCTATACCTTTGAAAAACACCTCATCTCCTGGAATTGTGTTGTTTCTCAAATGACTTACAAAAAAATGTGACTGCAAGGCAGCACTGTGTTTAGTTATTCTATTTTAATCCCAACAGCTGTTGTGCTGTAGTGTTTATTGGTTAAAATGACTTCTAGTGAAAGTAAAAGTAATAATTCCACACGATTAAAACGTAAAAAAGAGAAGCAAGTTGAGTATAAGTGTGAAAGAATAAAGAAGTCCCGTGTTAAGAATGAAGAATATACAAACTGGAAAGGGAATGTAGTGAAACCAAAAGAACAAGAACCTAGAATATTTACCGTAGGCCTAGAACATCATACATCCTATAACCTAGAACATTGACCTAGGAAAATTTATCTGTATAGCCTAATATTGTAATATTTTGTAGGTTTTAAGTTATTTTGAACTAGTCCTAATGAGGTTTGGTTATTTTAGGTGGTTATTTTTAGGAAATGTATACCGGGAAAGGTTACAGGGGACAAAGAAAATGAAACTTACACCAAGTTTGTTTTTTTTAACACAAAAAATGAACAGGATGCATACCTCCAATCATTGATTGAGTGTAAGCCAATTGCAAGGAAAAGGCGAGTTAATAATGAACTTGTTATTAAATGACTATAGAGGACATGGTTCCCTCTGAAATTAAAAAGAATTTTAAATGGAATAAAACAACTTAAATTGAGATGAATGACTTATGGTCGAATTGTTAACCTTATAATAAGTAAAAAATGAAACAATTAAAACAGAAGATTGAGAATGGCCTAGGCCAAAAAGTATCTCGAAAATAAAGAATAAACATTTTTTTTACAGGAAATAGGTTTTTTTCTCCTATTTAAAGAATAAATTATATGATTGAGTCCAGTTGACCTTTTTTTTAAAAAATGACATATTTTACTTACGGCAGTTGACATTGATTGTTTTCAATATTCATGATGTTGCAACCAAAAAGCCAATTTTTATGTATATCATGAGGGCTTAGCTAAGAAGGGGCCAAATGAAATATGTTGATTATATCAATGAAGTTCTTGATGCTGGTGTTGGGCATGTTTTTTCCGATGGTGCACCTGGTCAAAACAAAAACACCGTGGTTGTGAGGTTTTTTCTTCCTCTAATAGAAACTGGCCGATTCGACGGTATTCATCACTATTTTCCTATTCGAGGTCATTCGTACCTTCCGTGTGACCGTGACTTTAGTGTAATCAAACGAAAAATTGAAACAACTGACAGAATTTACCCAGTAAAACAGTATGCTGAACTCATGTTGCACCCTGCTGCTATTCAGGACAAGTTCCTGGTGGAAATAGTAGAAAGTGAAAAAGTAAAGGATTTTAAATCATGGTGTG
Source organism: Arma custos (assembly GCA_037127475.1). Taxonomy (NCBI): domain Eukaryota; kingdom Metazoa; phylum Arthropoda; class Insecta; order Hemiptera; family Pentatomidae; genus Arma; species Arma custos. Next base: position 68,310,245 of record CM073761.1, on the reverse strand, counting down.
GTCAATTTTATAAAAAAAAATGTAATATCTACGGAGACTCAAGCAAGGAACATCCCAAAGGAAAACAAAATAAAATTCAACATTTCAACTTTTATGGAGTTTCATTACTCTAATAAACATTTAGGCCAAGTTAAAGTAAAAAACTTTATTGGTGGACTCAATGAAGAAACTTTTGACTTGAAAAAACCGGGAACTGGTTTACCAGAGCTTCGAAAAATCAGTGCCTACCCGCAAAAATGTGTACATATCAATATCGACAAAATCAATGACCTCAAGAAAGTCGAAGCCTATATACCTGCAGACATTGTTGGTGAATTTTATTCAAAAATTTATGACTGGCCAACTAGTGATACGGATGGCATTGAACTGTTTTAAGAAACTATGTTTGGAAAATCTTACTAATATTATAAATCTGAAAGTTTGTATGTTTGTCTCTCTTTCACGCAAAAACTACTGAATAGATTTGGATGAAACTTTGCAGTAATATAGACTATATATCAGAATAACATATAGGCTACAGCAAGGGCGGATTTACTGGGGGGGAGGAGCACGGGGCCATACACAAACTTACATTCAAATTTAATTAATTAATCCAAAAAGTATAATCTTATAAAGGTATGAAGAAAAATATTGTGAGATATATATTATAACATCTAGTATAAATTTAGAAATGCTAATTTAGAATTTTTTTTCTGATGATGTGACTCCAAAAAATCAAAATTAAAAGGAAAGATTCAATTAATACAGTTCTTTTTAATTACTAAATGATATATGTGCTCCATCATTGTTACGTTTAGCGGCGTACCATACAAATAATATCTGGCTAATTATGGTTTTTGTTTTATCATTTAGAATTCTTATTCCGCAGGTTGTAAGGATAGTTAAAGTCCATTCAAGTCTATCTACCTATCTATTTAACGGCGCTATGGTCCTTGCAAGACCTTGGCCTCCTCAGTGACCCTCCTCCACTCCGACCTGTCCTCGGGTGCCCTTCTCCATGTGCCGACACCAAACGTCCGAAGGTCCTCCTCCACATCCTGAAGCCAACGAAGTCTAGGTCTCCCTCTGCTCCTCCTTCCACTAAGGTGACCCTCCATAATCATTTTTGGTAATCTACTTCTTTCCATTCTTTGTACGTGCCCCAGCCATCTTATCCTGGCACTCTTAATCGTGGCAACGATATCTGGTGTACCATATAGATTTCTTAGTTCCTCGTTTGTCTTCATCCGCCAGCGATCTCCTTCTTTTGTAGGGCCAAAGATCTTCCTGAGGATTTTTCTTTCCCACATGTTTAAAAGCCTTTCATCGTTGCGTGTCAGTGTCCAAGACTCGCTTCCATACATGACTACCGTTTGTAGGACAGTACGATATACCCAGTCAAGTCACAACACATAATATTATTTCCACCTCACGATCTTGTGTATATAGATAAATAAATAATAATGATAATATAAAGTGTTGTTTTATATTTTGATATAATAGATTAAAATTATATTAATTCATGTCACAACAAGTTTTAACTTTTCATTTGTTTTCTCTTTAATATTCTCGAAAATAAAATAATGGTGAGTTTTAAATATGAAAAAAGACGTATTTATGGGAAATGTGTGCATTTCGGTAATCATTTCATCAAGATCGGAACATTTCAACAAATATTTTGAAGTACAGCAGGTGTGCAATCGAGGAACAGTTTGTGTAAGCCTGCCGTTTTATATACATATATATACTTATTTATTTATTACTGAGCTGTCCGCGGCAAGGCGCCTCCAGTTGATTACACCCATCGTCTTCAGGTCACTATCCACATCGACGAGCCACCTGACGGAGCCTTCCTCGCAATCTCAAACCATTATCAGTATTTCATACATTATCCTTCTTGAAATTCTCGTTGAGTCCACCCTCTCCAAATGCCCCAACCATTGTAGTCTCTTGAGCTGGATGATTTTCACTATATCGGGATCATCGCTTAGGCCCCTTAATTCTTTATTGGGCCTAATTCTCCACTTGTCCTCCATTCTAATAGGTCAAAAAATTTTACGTAGGACTTTTCTTTCCCATACTTCAAGGATATATATTATTTTCGATATATATACAGTCGATGATTGAGGGGGGAAGTATTGGGGCCTCACCTGAAGCTGGCGGAATATACACCAAATTTCTTATTAATAGTTAGTTTTTATATATTTCGCATTTGATTCCCAATGAATATGTTCATCTCGATTTAGGAGAAAATCTAGCTCAATTTGACATTGATAATGTTTACAGTAAAAGGCCACCATTAAACCTTGCCCAAGCAGAACACTACTAAATTACATCCCCCTTACCGGAACCTCTCTCGCAACTTTATACCTGAAACTGCCTAGGACAGAACGAATATTAACCCATCAATTGTTTTTTAGGTAATACTATAACCAATAATTTATTTTACTAACTACTTTTTTAACTTTTACCAAGACAGAAAGTTTAGTTTTTAATCAATACTAAAATACATACTTCTTATCAATTTTACGAACATTTTCTTAAAATTAGATATTCATAGTTTTATGAAGCCTAATTATAAAATAAAATGAAAGTATAAATGCATTTGATTATGGGATCATTTGTCTGAATTAATAAAAATTGAATTCTGTGATAGTAAAATAAGTTGGTCACGCTGGCTATTTTAAGTCGAACAATGCAAATTTAAACATATGGTCTAGTCGTTCACAGTTTTGGGGTTTTCAGTTGTTAGTTTATTTTTTTTTTAAATTTTTATTTGGTTTTTTTATTTCTATTTTCAGGAATACCTTTTTACAATGGAGTCTAGCATGAATTATTCATTACTTATAATAGGTGACTTGGGTTAGTTATCCCTTGATATATTAGTTTTATTTACCTTATTTTATAAGGAAAGGTTATTAGTAAGTGTTTGGTTTAACATGAAGCCTTTAGTTATCATCTATTCAAGCTCATAACAATTGCATTGAATACAATAATTAAATGAAACTTGAAATACACAATGAACTTACTTGTTTGTGTATTTCAAGGTTTCATGTTAAAGAATGTGATGAACACATTATGAAATGGTTTCATCGGTATTCATTCATGACATATTGATAGGAAATTTTATACTTTTTTTAGAAAACAGAATACTGTGGTGGCTTAGTTCCAATTAAAACCTATGTCATCTATAGAGTAATTAACAAATACTGATAATTCATATCAATTTGTTATTTCATTATTAAGGTTGGAATGAATGTATTACAAATGGTGCTTATTGTTTTTTTTTTTGTTGAATCCTAGCACTTTATTTGTCATTGTAAGGAAACCCTGTTTTAACTTTATCTTTAGATATTCATACTTTCAAGTCTACCAGGACTGTGTTAATTTTAATTGTTGTATTAAGCATGCAGGATATTTGAGAGAGAATTCATCTAATTATATTCTCCATTAGTAAAGATATTGGCCATAATATTACTTGTGTTTGATGTATCACCTGTAATATCTGACAACCTTACTGCCTTGTAGCTAAACTTTAGAACTTATTATAGATATAGATTAAAATAATGTTATATTATCTTATCATATTACATTTACTCATCATATTCTTTTAATAATAAAAATATTAATATAAAGTTGAATATGATATTATCGTATCATTTTTATATTGGCATCACATTCTTTTTAAAATAATACTTTTTTATTAGAGATGTACCATAATTAATAAAATCATTTGCTGGTCATACAGTCATTTTATATTTCTGTTATTATATATGTAGGAACTTAGCCTTAAAAAAGAAAGGGAATAGTAAAATATTGATTACTTTTTTATGTATTTGAAAACAAAGGTATATCCTGATTTTTTTTTTCCGGATAACACTGCCGTGTTGCTCTTTAAATACTCAAGTGCTGAAAGAATAACTAGATCATTGTTACGTTTCTGTTTGGTTGTTAGCAAATAAGGGCTCTAGTGTTTTCATTTTATTAGAGCTTCCTTATTTTTGTCCACCTTCAAAGCTCCTACTTATTTTCTAGTTGTGTTATTAATAGGCTGTAATCAAAGGCGGTAAATCTAATCTTTGATCCAGTCATAAACTACTACACAGTTGTTTATGGTTTTATATTAAACCTTTTTATTGCCAGTAAATTGGTTATGAAAATGAATGTATATATATTGTATTAATATTTATATATTTTTTTGTTGTTTTAGGGGTGGGGAAAACTTCTATTGTAAGAAGATACCTTAGAAACCCTTTTATGAAACCTTGTCTCAGCACTGGGGGTAAGTCATTCATCAAAAATCATTGGCCATTTGTTTATTTGTAGTATAATATATATATATATATATATATACCTTCTTCTTCGTCTCAGCTCTATTGTGCAACAATGATTATTTGCCTACTTAGTCTGTTACCGTCAGTCTTCCCTACTTCTTGTGGCAGCCTTCCACTTCCATCCGGCCACCGGAGCTTGGGTCATCCATCCTGATCTTCTTGTTCGCTCCAAATTTTCTTCCATTATTGATTCATTTGAATTTCAATTATACATATCATATTAACATGCCTGGTGACCATCTGACAGCTTTTTTTTTCAGAGTGCTAGGCATACAAAATAGTAATGAATTAAACTTTTACTTTCCTAAGTTTATCAAGAATTAAGATTCAAAACCATAATTTTTCTTTGAACAATGGGTAAAACTACTGGCTAGAAATAAATTAAATCTCCCATAAATTATTTGAATAACAAACAGTGTTTTCAAAGTTTGTTTTTGGTAAGTTTCTAAGCAGAGTGATGAGCTTACCCATGGCTCTGTTAATCCATCTGGTGATCTCTTTAATCATTGCTGAAATGAAACCATTGAGAATCTTTCGATTCCGCCATCTGTTTGATTTATGGGTATGTCATATGTTACAACCTAGTATATTCAATAACTCCCTTCTTACTACTCATCTTTTACATTTAATTTTTTTTTTATTATCTTTACTTCTTACAATTTTTATTGTTAGCTTTTTATTTATTTTATTAACTTCATACTGATTCTATCTTCTAGAACTTAAAATTATACATTTAATTTGTTTTTAAGAGAAATTTCTTTGATATCATGTTTTAATGTATTTGTTTTCAAATTTAGAAATGAGGACCTACACAAAAACTATTAAAATTAATCATAAAGAAGCAATCCTTGGTATAACAGACATGAAAGGTATAAAATGTGTCAGTCCAATACCTATATATAAGGGCACACATGGAGTAATCATAGTATATGATGTAACAAAATGTGATACTTTTGATAATGTAAGAAAATGGCACCGTGCTGTTGCTCCATATACAAATGTTGGCACTGTATTCATGGTGGTTGGGAATAAAAGGTATATTTATTAATTAATGTATATTCATAATATTAATTAATAATAATATTTTCATTTAAATTTAAAAATTGTCATTTTGTAAATTCCCATGGTGTAGTGGTCATATAATTACCATTAATTTATGAAAAATTATATATTTCTTTATTTGTCCAAGTTTTTTGGAATACTTTATAAAGCCTTAATATAATGAATTCCAAAACAATGTATATATATATATATATATATATATATATATATATATATATATATATATTTTATTATATATCTAGTATTATAAACATAGGTGATGTTTGAGTGGAAATTATTGAAGCCCATTTGATGATAAAGCTTAGAATGAAACTTTAGGATTTTTCAAATTAGTACAATATAATTAAGAATAATGTTGTCTGAGGATTCATTACTGTCTCCGAAAAATATCCATCATCGATTGATCCATGACGCTACAAGCCTGTGTTGACCTAAGCCTCCTCTATGAACTTTCTTAGTGGATCTCTATCTTGTGCGGTTACTCGCCAGTTTCAGGTTTCCAGGTCACTGGAGACCCTGATCACAGCATCCTCCTAATTAAGCCGTAGTCTTCCTCCTCCTCTGGTCTGATGGAGCCTCCTGTCCAGAGCTTCCTTGGCATCTCATCGTATGTATACAGCTCACATGTACTTAGTTTTATCTTTCTTGGTTTACTGGCATGCCCATGGATTCCACTGCTTCAGACAACTTCAAATATGCATTGAAAGTGATGTAAAAGATCTTGCCACTAGGTCCAAATAGCCCGCTAAGCCAACTATCTTCATTAGCCTGTCAAGGATAGTTCCACTTGTTGGTATTTCGGTAATCTCTTATTGATTTTTCAAGGACAAGATTGAATAGTAGGCATGCGATTCCATCAAGCCTGGATCCGAACAGAGCACTTCACCTTATCCATAGTCATTTTTATTATGTGCATTAGTTTCGATAGAATACCTAGCTCATGTAGTGCTTCTCAAAGCTTGGGTCTTTTAATGCTGTCATAAGATATAGATAATGTGTCATTATCCTATACTCCAGTGATTTCTCTAAAATTATCCCAAGACTGAAAAGTTGATCGACCATAGATTTTCCTCCCCTAAATCCTGCCTGATACCTACCTTCCTTTTCAGCAAATGCTTGTTGCTTCATGCACATCACATTGGATGGGATCTTGTAAGTCCACTGGAAGAGGGCTATACCGTGATAATTGGTGCACTTCAGAATATCTCCTTTCTTATGCAGTGGGTATATTATGCCCACTTCTTCCACGGCTCTGGCATCTTTTACTCGATCCAAGCTGTCAGGATAAGGTTGTATAGAGCTTTTTGGAGCTCTTCGCTGCCATACTTGAGAAACTCAGTTAGGATACCCTTTTCACCCAGTGCCTTATTATTGTTCAGATGATTAATGGGATCCTCAATGTCGTCAAATATTGTTGGATTGGGTGGGTCCAGGTCACTCTGTATTTGTGGTGCTTCAAAAATCTCCAGGTTCTCAACTCCTTCATTAATGATAATGCCAAAATGACGCAACCAACGCCTAACGATCTCTTTTTTCTGAGGGAAGTGAGCCATATTCTTTCCTCACTATAAATATTAGCAGGCTATAAATATTAGCTTAAAAGGTGCCCTGTTCTTGTTTACTAATAGAAGACTTTCTCATTCATATTGCATGTCTGCCTCACAGTAGATCCTGCAACTCATCAGATTGGAACAACGCCTCTTGCTGACAATCATACCGTCAATATTTTTTACTCTTGGGCCATCCTCATACCAATAAATCTCATATCTTTTATTTTATATATATATGTATATATATAGCCTACTGGTGATAGCATCCTCTTCTTGTCTTCCCAACTGTT